>VZRX01009370.1:0-10073 GCA_013398075.1 Notiomystis cincta | reverse complement strand
TATTATATTATATTATATATACTTTTATACTTTTTATTATATAAAAGTATAACTTTTAATATTTCCCTCTTTTTTTGAAAGAAATAAAGAAAATTTTGTTGAAGTACTGAAAAAAAATGCAAAAGTCTTTCAAATCTGGATACAAAGTTAGGGGTGAAGATGGAAGAAAACTGATATAACTGAAGACAGACATAATTGAAGACTATTATTACTGAACACTGATGCCAAGATATTTGTAAAAACATCTAGCCTCCTTGAATAGCTGTAAATCTGGTAGATGAAGTAACAAACCCTGAAGCTTCTGCACACACCATTACTCTGTGATTTCAGAAGCATGTTAGCATCTTGGAAAAAAGATTTTTAGAGTCATGCTGGCAAAATAAATGTATGAATACTTCTTGTATAGTAGATGAGTCCCACTAATATAGGTGGATTTACTTGCCTGAGAGACTGGTAAGTCAAGATAAATTAGGGTGAGAATGATAGATGTAAGGTTAAATAAAGGTTGACATCCAGACTTCAGTAATGAATTTTTGTTGTTGCTTTATGAAACCTGCAAAGCTATAAGGTATTTTCTTCCCAAGTTTTAAATCCATCTTTCCACAAAATATCACCACCTATCAAAACTCAAATTGCATAATAAAATACTCTTTGCTAAAAGGTGTGAAGGGAACCTAACCTTAACTTATGGGGTTCAGAGAAACTCTGAGCCATTTAACAGCAGTACATCTAAGTGGGTTACTGCAAGTCTGGAAAGACTAAACAAGAGCCATACAAAAGTCACTATCCCTAAAGTTACAGATCCCATTTATAATTTCAATCTGACTCTATATTTTTAAACAGATGTACCCAGCCAATATCTTTGTAATTAGTCTGTGGTACACTGAATAGCAAATTTTCTCTGATGGACTCAATACCACATGCTCCCATACATGTCCAAAGTGGAGGGCACAATATAACCATTTTACAGAACTCTCAGGAATCAGACAGGAGCAGAATAAATCACTCTGTGAACAAGCTGTGTACCAGGCTTCATTAGTTATAATTACCCCCAAAATATGCTCAGCAGAATGCACACGTGTCATCTGGGAGTGACACACAATAGAGTGGGCAACTTATAAACTCCTCCAAGCACAGAAAGAGTCCATAAAACAACTGGCTTGTGCATTTGGATTCATGTGATAACACCTCCTATTGCATAAGCCACCAGATGACACAGATGGGGCAAATCCAAACAAGGAACATTTCTTTTGTATAGGCATTGGACCTCATTTGATGCCTATTCAACCAACAAGCTGAGAAAGCTGAGTATGAAACACTAGATCTTTGTCTTTTTCATTTCCCAGATTGTGCTACACTTGCTCAAAATAATAAAATGTATAGTTTTAAATACTTTGAACATAATGACTTACAGAAAAAAAAATCCACAGTGCAACAAAACCAAGACAAGATGTTAAATTTAGCATACTTATACACAGACAAAAACAAACACTCATCCCCAAACTTCAACACGAAACATTTCTAATATAATATTAACCACCATCTCCCTTTCACACATCATATTAACAAAGGAGGTAAGTGCTGACTGAAGCTCTTCAAGAACACCCATGTCAGCAATCAGATCTATTATCTTCTGGAGAAAATAATATTAATTAATATTACGTTCATGGATCAGATTACATATCCTTTAATGACTGCTACAGAATCAACCACATTGCAATTATTGCAACATCGATCTCAACTTTCTCTGTTAACTTGTACATTTTTTCTTCCTCCCGTACTTTCTGCAAATCATAAAAACCATTTTTTTTGTCTGGGACATTCCAATCTCGCACTAAATGCACATTATTTCCTCCTATTCTCGCTATTTACTTCTTTCCATCCATACAGCATAGTGTTCCTGGTCATCTCATTATAAGTCTTTTCCCATCTTTTCTGTAGTTTTCTATTATTGCCCACTGCTGGGGAGATGTGTTCTTGAAAAATACTGGTGTAAGTACTTGTATACTGTAATAAAAAGAAGCTCCAGCTCAAAGGGAAACTGATATTCATATACAGTTCACTGCATGGGCTGATTTAATAACAAATATAATGTTCTAGTTAATCATGCTCATATATGCCACCACTTTAATATAAACATGGAAATATATATTGTTTGGATGTTACATGTGTAGGATAGTGCATGTGTACACATGCTGACATGTATGCCCCTGTGCCCATTTACTTTTGTATTCAAGTGTATAAACACATGGACATAGACTCACAGAAAAACACAGACAGATGTATGTGCACACACTCAAAAAGCACCCTACACCTTTAGGTGGCATATTCAGTGCTTGTACTGTGTTATGTTTCTGACGTGCTGCTAAAGAGTGTGGAACATCTCCACATCTGTTAGCTACTTCCAAGAAAACACAGACAGTAACCCCAAACCTCTGACTGTAGAATACATGTAAATTAGCAATAATTTTTTGACACTGAGTGACGTGACACTGAGTTCTGTGAAACCCCTCTTACCCACAAAATAGATACCCGGTTATTTTGACAGAGCAGAATCTAGCTGAAGTTCATAGACTTAGAGCAGTAACATGAACTGCCACAGAGAGAGCTGAGTATATCCACAATACCTAAGATCAATTAAGGTCTATTACAAATAGCATCCATTAACCTGTGATCTGTCAGATCTGTGCACCAGTAACACTGTGTGGATGTAAGCAAGGACAGAATTTGTCCCACTTGGCCCCATTTCTGTATAGTGCAACCTAGAGGTCAGCTTCAGCACTCGTGCATTCAACACCAGCAAACTCCACAGAGGGCTCTCAGGCACAGTGGCAGCAATTTCCTATTTTTAAAAGATCAGAGAAGCAAAAACGATTTGTGAATACGAGTGCTGTGGTATTATTTGAAGACACTACCTTCTTTTCATTTTTTTTCCTTTTTAAAGAAACAGATATTGAAACTATCCCAGCTAATAATTTCATTCTGACACTTGAGTTTAAAAGGTTAAGCTACTATCTGAAGAAAGGTAATCTGACTGCCTTTCATAGCAGCCTGCAAGCTCTGCAATCTGCATAGAGAGGGGCATTTGTCATCATTAGCTGAGCAGTGACAGCTGGCACCTAGGGTGTCCCAGATTTAAGAAGTGGCAAAGGCACTCTTTTGCCTTAAGTTGCCATCAAGTACAGCATGTTTCATAAGGAGCAATATTTTCTTCTTGTTATAGAGCATGAAATAACAGCAGTGAATGCATCTGTATTTTTTTTCAGCATAGAGAACTGGCTGGGATACAATTAGCAGTTGCCTTTAGACAACAAGACACCAGGTTTATTCTATGAGCAAACATCCAATTCATGTTACTTGAAAATAATTACAACTGGCTTAAAATTAGGGCAGTATATTTTCATTCAGAGATATTTCAGACTGGTCAATTTGTATGTTTTATTTATGGACATGACAAATAGTGAATAAAACACAGTTTTTAACTAGAGGTATAGTACTGTCACTCCAAGCTAAGAGTGCCTAATTGCTTAAAACAGACAGGTTATTAGATATAGGGAAAAAATAGTCCTACACTGGCATACAAGCTAATGCAGTACATTAATGCTGTGAAAGAATACCTGATGGAGCATTATTTTAATAGCAGCTTTAGAAACTTAAGGTGTATTTTCATAGCGTATTTAGCAGTTAAATTTGATGTAATTTTTTTTTCAAAACAGTTCCATGAAATTTTGCAAATGTATTCATATTTAAGTGTGTGTTTAATAAATGGAATATGTAGAAGTCTATGAAAAAAGTTTTCATACCGCCATCAATAATTCAATCTATGAAAGACTGAATAAATGGTTTATAAACATTAAGAGACCCTGACTTGGTTGTTTTTAAAAGAACAAAGTACAAAACTAAAAATTAATATACCTTGACATGAAACAAACAAACAAACCAACCTAGCAAAACAACCAACCAACATAACCAAATAAAATTTAAAAAAGCAAACACACACACAAAATAATTTCTCCACAGTCTCTCAAGTTTGGAAACATAATCCATAATGCTAGATTTTGCATTATTATGTAAAATAGTTTTTCACAAATAAAACTAATTTTTGTGTTAATGTAAAATCTATGCAAATACATGCAGTCATTTATCAGGGAAGCTGACAAGCATTCCATATTGGAGAGGGAAAATGAAACTGCCTCAAGAATAGAGGCAATTAATTATTTCTGTATTTTCTCTTCCTCTGTCTTGAGGCACAGAAGTTATCCATCCAGTTAAAACAGCAAATGAAATAAAGAGATTTTTTTTTATTTAAACACATATGGCTTTTGCCTGCAATACTGATCACCACAAGGTCTACAGATGCCCGTGGCTAAATTGTACACTGGCAGATGCACACAAGGGAAAACTGTGTTAATGCAGCGTGGTGAACAAAACAAATGAAGAACTGAATTTTGGGGGGTGGGGATAGAGGGTGAGGGAGAGAGGACTTTTCTGTACCATGTTGAGATATAGTTTGCCTACAAAGGGTGGATTAGGTAAGCTATAGATTTAGCCTAAAAAGTTTCTTCTCATCCCCCATGTAAAAATCTGACTATACATACAGAAGAAAACATCCATGTAGATCCATGCAGTTTTCTAATGTACAGATTATAAATAATGGGCCTGCCAAGATAAACGGTTATATTATTTCATCTTTACAATTAAGGACTAATAATACATAATGAATGTACTCACAGAATATAATGAGAAAACTGTTGTCCAGCATACTTGCTGTCATTTTTTACCTATTTAAAGAAGCAATGCCTTGAAGTGTAGGTGAAAATGGCAAGCATTATGGCACAGCCTAGCATATGCCATATACTCATCTGTGCCTCAGAGGGCTAGTAAGACTTCTGCATTTATTAATTGTTCCTTTTGATAAAGTTATTTAAAAAAAATGGAAGTGAAAATTGAAGACAGTTTATTCCTGGAAATAATTTGCAGAATAAAACAAGTAATAGAAATGGTAAATATTTACTGAAAATAAGACAGAACCATGTTGATCACAGTAACTTCTCTCTTCGTTGGCCTGTACACACTGCATGACCCCATTAAAATCAGTATTGACCTTAAAAAAAAGGAAAACCCCACAATCTTTCCCCTGAAAGTTTCCTTTAATTTTACAAAATTATTATTTTGTATCAACTAAAACAGTAAATAAAGAAGATTCATAAATGTGAAGTCATAAAGATATCTCCGTTGCCTCATCTAAAACTAAGGATTCTTAAGAGACAAATTGTCACTGCCCTAACAGATACACTGTAAACTTTTATCTTCTTTTCAAAGGCACCAATGTACTATAAATGATAACATGTCCAAAAGGTAAAATCTATTTTGACTATCAAAAAATTTGATAGTAATATTTCCACAAGCTAATATCACTCTTTCAACAATTTGATTGGATATTTATGAAATTACAAGACTACATGTTATTTCTATAGCCTTTCTCATTTCAGAGAACCCAGCACTATTCCACAAAGGATCCACTTCTTTATATTTTGTCCTAGACCTGGCCTAAAAACTGGTAGAGAAAAATAGGAAGGACAGTAGGTGATGTAGGTTAAATTTTCAAATTCAAGTAAGAGGAGTAACTGGAGTGATTTGCTGCTCTTAATAAGAGACTCAAATTTCCACTACATAAAATATTGTATTCTACAATGACGATGCTCCACCAGTACAAAAAAATAAAAGTTCAGAGTGGTGGTGGGAAAATATTTTAAAGGCCAAAAGATATAAGTATCACGTTTTCCCTGAGTAGATCTCCTCTCTTCTTCCTCAAATAATAAGTTGGTTGACATGTTTACATTACAGTTACAGTTAGGATATTTTTAGGAACAATAAATGTTCTTAGCGAGGAGGTTGCTTATATTTAAGACAGCTAAAAGACTCTGTAGTTTTAGGGAGTTTAGAAATAGTCCTGAGTATGTGAAAGCAGACGAAAAAATATAGTTTCAATGAAGATTTTGAAAGTATAATCTTTCATTTATTTCTCTGAATACCCTCACCCTCCTCATAAGGGTTTTAGAGCGGATTGGGAGGGCATTTTTGTGAGAGCATGTTGGTAAAATACGGACAAAACAGCAATGTCCTTTCTCAAGTAGCTATTTTAACACTATGGCTAGGGCAAAATGAAATTAATAGGGAAGTGCTGAATGACAGAAGTGTAGATATTTGAGCCAAAAACACATTTCCTCACCAATGCATGCATTTGATCCATTAGATATTTCAGAGGCTTACTGTATCTCATCCTCTCCAAATGTTAACCTCCAAGTGTTTTGGCCCTGATCCTGCCCATGATGTCTCAGGTGCTTTTAGGCTCACACCGAAGCACAGGGCAGTTATTTGCAGGATCAGGGCCTTCCTAAGGTTCAACGAAACGTATTAATCACTTACGACCAACTCACTCAACTCCTCCCTTCACCGTTATTTGGAAAGAAAATATAGGAGGAGAGCTACACACTACATTAAAAATAGAAGTCTGCATTGAAATATGTTAGGTATGTCCTTCTATAGCTAAATCAAGATGAAATGAGTTACACAGGTAATTTACCATACTCATGTAACTGTAAAGAGAGAGGACAAAGTTTCATTTTGAGTTGGATGGACATATGATGCCTAAAATATTGGCAGCATGAAAACTGGCAATAAACACATAATATGACCAAATGTATACAAAAAGAAATGATGCTTACTTATAACTTCATATTGGCCAGTGTTCAAAGGTGTCAAGCAACATCTTCTGCTAATTTCAGTATCTTCAGCAACTACTGATGAGATGATGGAGTTTAGTTTGCTAGTCAATATGAAACCAGCTCACAGAAAAGCACCAGTCACAAAAATAAGTATGTCCAAGACATACAACCCTCCCATTTTGACTGGGCTAATAAGATGTTGGGTTACTCTTAAGACATAGCATATTGTGTGATGCCATAATTTATACAATGATGCATTTCAAATGCTCCCATACTTCACTTTCAACTTACATTTTCTAACACTCTGGTCCTCTCTCGTATTCCAGGGCTAAAGTGACCGAGGGGAAAGATTAGTTTAGACATGAAGTCTTCGGAAGCTGCTCATCCAACACGTACAGCTTTATTTTCAAGGGCAACGTTCAATATTTCCAGTCACTTAATCATATACAGCAATAGAGAGTAATGAGAGTTCTGCAGTGTTGGATGACCCACTACAGATGTAGTAGATTAAAAGGCGCTAATCCCCACTGATTCTGCACTCCTCTAGCAGTTCAGCAGAAAAAGAACATTCTCCAAGCTAGAGATCTAAAAAAAAAAAACCCAAACAACAATGTTGGACAGTTTAAATAAAATGCTGTACTATAAGGAATGTCTGGATGTGGAGAAGCTGATGGATAAGTGAACAAATGAATAATTCAATACATTTTTTTCCTGCTTACATGTTTCTGCAGTTCTAGCCAAAATCACAGTTGCACAAGCTCCATGTTTACTTTTGAGACATAACATTTTAGAGAAAACAAATCAATTACTGTTTTTTTCCTTAACAGATTGCAGATTAGAGGAATTTAAAGCATTAACAGTTCATCCGTAAGACCTAGGATGACCAAGACCAACAGTAATGAAAACTCTCTTTATGTTTTTCTTTAATTTTTAATAAGAAGCAAATACATAAATCTTAAGTTTTACACTAATGAATGCTAATTGTGTACTGTAAAAGGAACTATGTCAAAATTTCTCCAAAAAATAAAAAAATTTGCAGAAAACTCTTCACAACAGAGGAAAAACGCTTGTGTACCAAAATATGCAGAACTTGATACCCACAAATCTTAGCTTTTATTAAAATTGCATTTTTGCAAACATGATAGCAACTCACATTTAAACTTTTCATTTGTTCCTAAATTTGAAAGTGGAGGCAAAATATAAACTACAAAATAATACAGAAAATTGAAGGTACCGTCAACTTCTATCACAAAAAAATCCAGATGCTGCCTATTTTATAAAATGTGACACATATAGCAAACCCAGCACAAATAGCTGTCTTTAGTTTCCTTACTTGAAAAAAAAAAGTGTATTTATTGTTGCTGGCAGGATGATATGGATGAAATAACCAGGAAGAATTGAGGGGGGAAGGGGAGAAAGAGGAGCCAAGAAATCAGATACATTCAATGAGCCTTCAAACTCACTTCAGCAGTAAGGATAAATAATTTAATCAACTCAGCTTCATTTTTTTCTTCCTACCTCCCTAGTGCAATTGGCAGATATTAAAAAATAAAACTTTAAAATTCATGAGCAGTTGTTTGTGGAAGAACTATTGCTATATAATAAGAAATATAAAGTGATATCCATGCAAGCCCTTTGTGTAGATATGCATCTGCATGTGCATTTTAACTCACACTTTTCACCATATGAAAAAGAAACTATTGGTTAAATTTATACGTATGGCAACTTTTTTTTTTTTTTTTTCCAAATTGCATTTTGGAGACGTGGGCGAATACAAAGATTTTCAACACCATTTGGCTTTTTGGCTAACATAAGCAATAGATGACAAGGCAATGTAGTTTGAAAGATTTGAAATAACAAGCAGAGCTCAACAAATACTGTTATAGTACCCCCTAATTAGGGGAAATATCTGGAAAACAGCAACTTGGTAGAAGTCACCAATATCATATGGTACCATTATCATGACAAATGATTAATCATCATTTTAATGAGGTGATTTTAATCCTGATTTTCCAAAACAACTCAAAACTCAATAAACGCAATAGAAATAAAATTCATGGCTGAAAAGGTGTTCCTTTTGTAGTATACAAAGGATACATTAACAACTACAGAAAAAAATTAACTGCAATAAGTGGTCAGAAGCTTTGAAAAATATCTATACTTTTATATCATATATAGTCATATAGATAATAATTTTTGACATCTAAACCAAACTGACTTCTTGTCATGTTAAACGACCGGGTCATTTCAACAATCACATTTCAGTGGTGTCCGTGATGCCTAAATATACAAATTTTTAAACTATTAAATGTTTGGGGTGTGAAATTAAATGATGGAGTGAAGCTAATAGCAGCCTTCAGCGTTAAACATCACCCCGTCAAGGCTAAATCTAATATTTCTCATAGCCACCGAGATACAATAAATAGGTATAAACTTGCGTTACTTGCTATCATAGCTTAATCTTAGCATTACACATTGAAAACTCTGATTTAGTATCTAAGAGGTAATTTTTATTTAAATTAATTTTGCCACATTAAGAGTGTTACGACTTCTGACAGCTTAAAGGTACGACCTTTCCACTTCTGCCTTTGGCAACTGGAATTGCCACACTAAAACCCAGGGGTCAAAAATAAGCAAAACCTGGCCCGGAACATCCCCATCGCTAACATGCAGCTCTGAGGCTCCTGCATCGCTGGGAAGTTGAGGGGTGCCCCCACCGCAGGAAAGGGCTGTTCCCTCGGCGGAAAGGGAGGAAGGGACAATCTTTTGTCCGCCCGCTGTAACTTTCGGTTTTATCCGGCGCTGGTCTGTGACCCGAGAAAGGGGCTCTTTGACATTTCCATCCCAAAGAAGTCGCCCCCGACACGGCAGCGCCGGCGGTTTCGAGCCGGACGGCTCCGCGACCAGCGGCCGCGGCCCGGGGTCGGAATCAGGGCCGGGACTGGGGCCGCCGCGGGCCTTCCCCCGCACCACTCGGTCTCCGGGACCCGCCCGCCGGAGTTGGTTCCAACTTGACCGCTTTTCCTTCCTGTGCACAGCCCAGCCGTGCCCTGCTGCGGCCAACGCCGCCCCGTGTCAGGGGGCACGCCGCGACCGGCATCGCCCCCGGCCCCGAGGGGCGGGCTGGGTCGTGCCGGGCCCCATCCTCGGGCAGTGGGGCGGGATGTACCGGGCCGGAGAGGTGCCTCCCCCTCCCCGCCCGCCGCCGGGGCTGGTGGCGGTGCAGCCGAGCCGGCTCTGGGTGCGCCGGCCCCCGCAGACGCGGAAAGAGGAAAGAGGGAAGAGGGAAGAGGGCTGACCTCCGTCCCCGCCGCCGAGCAGGTTGCCCGCGCAGCCGGGGGTAGC
>VZRX01009368.1:0-21283 GCA_013398075.1 Notiomystis cincta | reverse complement strand
TATAAACATATTATAAATTTATGAATTATATATTATAAATATATAAATAAATATGAAAAAATATTTCTATGAAGTGTTAAAGGAGGGTGGAGCCAGGTGGGGGTCAGGCTCACAGGTCAAGCTGTGCCAGGGGAGGTTTAGATTAGATATTAGGGATTTTTTTTTCCATGGAAAGAGTTGTAAAGCACTGGAACAGACTGTCCAGGGCAGTGGTGGAGTGACCATTGCTGGGAATGTTCAATAAATGTGTGGATGTGGCTGACTCCACCACTGAGCCAAACCTACTCAGAGGTGGAAGAACTCCTAGAGGGACCTAGGTCAAGCCTAAACCCCAATTAACCAATTCCCTGTTAATTACACTTGTACAGCCAGCAGGACACAAAGATGCCCAGGGCCTCCCACCACAGCTCATCAACCTCAGCACCCCCTGTGCTCATTCACAGGCTTTGTCCTGCTCACACTCCACCTTCAACTCTCCTCAAAGCAACCTGAAAAATCTCACTGCTGTCCACCAAATATTCCATTGATGCCCATTCCAGAGGTGCTGCAAGTCCCAGGATGTCCCTGTCCTTGGGAGAACACCAGGAAGCTGTGCAGCCTCCTTAAATCTCTCACAGTCAAGGTATCTGAGGCAAAGTTATCAAGAAGTTGGAGTTAATTCTGATATGTAACTACATTTAATGAGGAATCACAGATCTAGGAGAAAGAAGTGTCCATGAGGGACTCAATTCCAACCTGAGAAAAATAAACTTCCAGGGTTTCCAGACAGGATGAACTCTTGTACCTTTTTATTGAGCACAGTGGAAGATGCTGAACACAAAAATCAAGCCCAAAGTCTATAATAAAGGTGCCTGGGAATAAGAAAATCCTATTTGCACTTCCAGTTCCCAAAAAAACCATCGAAGGATCACCACTTGGAGAAACAGATGTGCTGCCTTTATCCCTTCAGCTTCCCCCACTGCAAGATCCATAAATCTCCATTTATTCCTATGACTTTGCCCAGGAGATGCCACCAAACAGGTTTGAGGCTCTGCTCCCATCCCTGGCAGCACAATGGCCAAATTTTCCTTGTTTTTCCCTGTTTTTTCTCCTCCTGCAGCTGCTGACATTCACAGTTTCCTTCACCTGGAATTCCAGGTCTCCTGCTCCTTTCAGATTTGGCTGATCCCGACCCCATTAGCGAGGAGGGACAGACAGAACAATCCTAAAGGAGTCATTTCCTTTAGGATGGGACTCATTTCCTAGAAAATCAAGCTCAAACCACAATAGAGCTGCTATCAAGTGAATTTTAAATCTACATTCATCTCGTGGTAAGATAACATTCATTCCACTCACTTCTGAGGAGACAGGGTTATTTCTTCCCCAAATCAAGAGGATATTGAAGAAATTATCACTGATAAATACCTGGAAGCACAGCCAGGATCAAGATATCAATTTCAACCTCCTATCAGACATCTTTCATGTAGCAGAAGATTATTTCTTCAACACCACTCAGAGAAGGACGGGGAGTTCAGGAAGAGCACAAGTAAATGATGGATTTATAAAACAATTGCGTTCAAGAATACAAATAACACAGGAAAAAACTTGTATTCCCTCAAGTCCCACACTAAAGGATTGTTCCTCAAGTTCCCTGCATGAGAGATTCAAGTCTCAATACTTAAAGCCTTCCTCGGTATTCACATTCTGCAGAGACAGGGATTATTTGGATAAGAGAGTCAAGGAGGAAAAGAAACAAATCCCACAAGCACCAATCCTCACTGCTGGGAGAATGGTTTTCCTTTAATGACTCCTTAATTCCCTGAAATACTGAAGATGTGCAGACTTTAGCATCAGTATGAAGCAGTGAGAGCTGGAAAATCTNACGCTCCAGCCCCTCAATGTCCTTCCTGAACTGAGGAGCTCAGAACTGAGCCCACGATTCCAGGTGGTCCCTCAGCAGTGCCCAGCACAGGGGCAGAATCACTTCCCTGATCCTGCTGGCCACACCATTCCTGGTAAAATCCAGGTGCCATCAACCTCCTGCTCACCTGGATTCATGTCCAGCTGCTGTCACCAGCACCCCCAGAGCCTTTTCCAGCTTTCCAGCCCCTCTGCCCCAGCCTGGAGCGTTCCATGGGGTTGGTGTGACCAAGGACACAACACTTGATGAACCTCACCCAATCATTCCCAGCCCATGGATCCAGCCTGTCCAGATCCCTCTGCACTCTCCAGCAGATCCACATTCCCACCCAGCCTGCTGTCATCTGCAAAGTTCTGCTGACCTGAAGATGCAGATCTTGGAGGGGCTTTGCAGATGTACAAACCTGAAGATGCTCACCAGACTCATGAACTCGGGTTCATGGTGGAATGCCACAATAAATAACCCAGAGTAATGGGAACATGAAGGGGTCTGGGATGAGGTGGAGTGACCTGTGCAGGCTGGGGAGAGGTTCTGCCCATTCTGCAACGTCAGGGATTTTGGAGAAGTTTCTTTTCCAACAGTTCTTGGATGAATCCCCTCTGCTCCTCATGAGGAGCTGGAAAACATCCCCTGGATTGCACAAAGTCTGAATTAGTTTAAATAATCTCTTCAAGTATCAAATAAACACCCACAGCAAGAGTCTCTGTCCACTTCTGTAACACAAATCTCTACTAAATTCAATGTCTAAATGAATTTCTCAGACATGGCAGATACAACACCCCATTAGGACTAATGTGGGAAAAAAAAGCAGAAACTTCAGCAGATTTTTTTTCCTGCAAGCTGTTTAAATTAGCCTCTATAAATATGAAGTTGGTTGGGTTTTTTTAAAGAAGGAAAAATAAAGATTTCTAATTTATTTCCATATTAGCACTCACAGGCCTTGATCCCAGCAACATTAGGCATAAGGATGTGTTATTTGTCAAAATCACTGCCATACATTTAGAGTATTGGAAGTATTTACATTTTTACTCTGAGTGGACATATGGCAACATTAAAGGATTAAGATCTGTCAATATTTCAAATACAGGCTTATCTCTGAAAAAAAAAAAGAAGGGAGAAAACCCCCTTGATTACCACAGGCAGAATAATGAAAATTCAAGGTGTTTTTAGCCCTTTCAGAACCTGGAGGTGTTTTATTCAGCCTTTATCATATTCCACTTTAAGGGCACTTTTAAAATCCAAACCAACATCATGAGGATTTTCTGATGGTGCTCAAATTTAATGTGATACCTCCAGATGAACACTGAGGTTATTTTATCTATGTCTTTTCCCCTGATGTGTAATTTTCTTCCCTTTTTCCTGCTGTTTAACTTCAGTACCTGACCAGAATGGTCTTGCCTGTAGAACAACCCTTATTTTAGAGCTGATAAGAATGCACGAGGTGTAGGAAAGCTCTGAGTACAACTGCACGGTGCGGAGAGATCAGACCCACAGACTTTTGCTGCTGAGGAAAATGCAGTTGCAGCAACTGCATAATACATAAAATATAATCTACAACACATCCTCCTCCTCTTCCTGGGCGCAGGAGGAGAAAGCTCCTTTGGATGGCACGAGAATTAGCTGCAGACACATATGGAAATTCCATTTAGGATAAGAATCAGTGACAGGAAACAGCCAGGAGGGACTATTTGTACTGAAGTACAAGCCATTAACTTGAGCCAAGCTAACAGCAAACGACTGCTCAGGCAAGCCTGGCTGCAGATAATTAGTTTAGAACCTATTGGAACATGAATATTTTATCGTGCAGCACAAAACTCGTTAGGGAGAGGAATTAGAGAGCCAGGACGTCTGGAAGCACGGCAGAGGTGATCTGTCAGGTCCCTGGAAAGAGCTTTTCCTGGAGAAAACAAGTCCAGTCATTAAAGCCACACCAATCCATTAGGAGCAGATCTGGTGGCACACCAGTGTCACCAAAAGTAGGAAGGAAATAAAACCTCTCTAGCTCTATATTTGGAGTGATAGAGAATCAGGCATTACTTTAGTTACTGGCCAGGATGTCCAAGGAAAATATTCCAAACACACACCTTTTGCTGGATTTCCCCCAAGTTTTATGCAGCCCAAACCCACAGAGATTCACTGTTCCAAAGCTCATTGGGCCAGAGCTGAGCAGCCCCCAGTGTTCAGTTTCCCATTGGATCTGAATCTCCTCATCTCCAATGTCAATGAGATCTTCATTGCTCGATTTTCTCCTCAGTCCTTTCTGGGCCAGATGTCTCCAACTCTGCCAGAGGTGGCACCTGAGGGGAGATGTTCACAGATGGACACTGATGTTACTCTGATGTCCCATGGATGTCCCATGGATGTTCCATTGATGTTCCACTGATGTTCAGTTGATGTTCCATCCATGACCTTTTATCTTTCCAGGTATCTCTGTTCTCCTCCCAGTCTGTTGGGATGTTCAGCCCATCTCCTCAGAGTGTTGCTACATCTCCTTAAGAAAAAAACTAAAGAAAATTCTTTTCCCAAGGCAAAGTTAAGTCAAGCCCAACTAAAGAGACAAAATAAAAAGTTTTGAAGTTATATTGTTTCCAACACCAGGAGTGCAGGGAACTGCCTGGATTGAACTCTCTGTGCTGCTGTACACACGTGGAATTTTGGGAATCACCCCATCCAGCACCTTCCTGAGGGATAGGGGGCTCATTTGCATCTCCTTCACTCCTGGGATGTGAATTCACTTCTGAATTCTTCCTGGGAAATGGAACAATTTGCCCCAGTGCTGCAGTTGCATGGCCCAGGATGTCAGAGCTGGATGGGGTATTAAAACCTGTCCTCTCCATGGTTAGTGAATTCCTAAGAAAGGAGAGCTTTAAAAAAGGGTATGAATGCATAATTCAGGGAATCAGAATTGTCTGGATTGGAAGGGACCTTAAAGCTCATCCAGTTCCAGCATATATTTGATTACACTAGTTGGAAAAAGAACCAAAAAACATTAATTTTATGGGACTTCTCTATTTCTTCCCCAACAGACAGAAAATTAAATAGAGATGCCCAGGACCTTGAGGAGACTGAGCTATAAAAAATGTCTTGATTAGCTAAAAATGCTGAATTTTCAGTTCATGACTGAAACTGTTCTGGCTGGAACTGAGCAGGAAAGCTTTTAAATAAACCAGGGCGTAGCAAAGTAAATGCACACATCTGAATTTTCCCATTCCACATGGAGTTACTGGGGAAGAAAGGCCCTCAGCAATATCCTTGTGTAGACAAAGTGAATCTCTTCCGATTTGTCCTCAAGTCGTTACCTGATACATCCAGCTCCTTAAATCCATCATTTCCAGCCTGAACACCATCCAATATACATTAAAAGTGTCTGATGCACACACTGGAATGATTTAAATCTGCCTCAAAAACTCCTGGAAAGCCCAGAACTTCAGATCTCTGGTGCTGCTTCCGTTGGATTATAAAATATTGCACACCTATCATTGCAATCCTGACAGCAGAACAAAGCCTAAGAAATATAAAACAGTGCCCAAATGACTGATTATTGCAAAATCACACATGACTAAAAAAAAAACCCCCAACTGCTAAAATTTATATATATTTATTGTAAAAAAGTCGCTGCTAATACGTGATCCACCTTACACAGAATCACAGAGTCCTTACAATACCCAAAGCAGCAACAGAGCTTGAAAAAGAGCAAAGAAATGTAAATTTATATATTATATTTATGTTGTAAAAAATCCCCAACCTTAACAGAATAAATCCATGGCAAATCATTCATAGGACGTATTTTCCTTGCTTTTTTAAAATTCATACCTGCTACTATTAATCATTAACTATTAATTGGTAGATCATTATTTCTGGGTGATGAAGACACATTTAAATCACTCAGCAGCAATACTTTTAATGACAACCAACTTGTTTAATTCCATTTTTCTCCCCAAAGCTGTATCAAAACAAATCATTTTGTATTTCTGGAGACAACAACATGTAGAGCCCACCTCACCCCAGTAATGAGGTGTTGGAAACGCTTGTTCCTGGATTACCGAAATGCTCATTAAATCCATTTGTTTACTTTTTTTGGTCGTTCCAGTAATTGCTGTGACAACAGCAAGCCCCATAAAAACTGGAGTGGGTCCTGATTTCGCTGCTGTACTCCCTGTGCTTCATCTCCTGGGCAAAGCCCAGCCTGACTACAGGTGGCAGAGCCCCAGCGAGGTCCATATGGAGATCCATATGCTCTGGCAGCGCATCCAGGAGCGACGGAACGCTGGGATGGGATCGCGGAGCAAACCTGGGACGCCGCGGTGCCTCCCCCTCCTCCTGACCTCGAGGAGTTGGATTTTCCCCTCGTGCTGCGTGAGGTGCTCAGAGCTCTGAGTGAGGCACTGAGCGTAGAGGAGCCAATTTTGAATTTTTCCTGAAATCTCGGGAGCTGGGCACGGAGGGATGGAGCAGAAGGGAGGCAGAGCAGAATGTGCTGCCAGCAGCGAGTGCTTACACAGCCCCTGCTACACAGGCACTGCCCAGAGCTGGGGCTGCCTCCCCACAACAGCCACTGCAAAGCCACCACCACTCCCAAAATGGGCCCAAGCTCCGCTCTTATTCAGCAGCTCCTGGTGTTGGAAACAATATAACTTTTAAATTTTTATTTTGTCTCTTTAGTTGGGTTTGATTTAACTTTGCCTTGGGAAAGGAATTTTCTTTAGTTTCCTTTAGGAGATGGGCTTAACATCCCAACAGATTGGGAACAGCACTAAGATACCTGGAAAGATAAAAGGACATCAATGGAATATCAATGGAACATCCACGGGACATCAGTGGGACATCAGAGGAACATCAGTGTCCAACTGTGAACATCTCCCCTCAGATGCCACCTCTGGCAGAGTTGGAGACATCTGGCCCAGAAAGGACTGAGGAGAAAATCGAGCAATGAAGATCTCATTGACATTGGAGATGAGGAGATTCAGATCCAATGGGAAACTGAACACTGGGGGCTGCTCAGCTCTGGCCCAATGAGCTTTGGAACAGTGAATCTCTGTGGGTTTGGGCTGTGTAAAACTTGGGGGAAATCCAGCAAAAGGTGTGTGTTTGGAATATTTTCCTTGGACATCCTGGCCAGTAACTAAAGTAATGCCTGGTTCTCTATCACTCCAAATACAGTGCTAGAGAGTTTTTATTTTCTCCCCGCTTTTTGGTGACACTGGGATATGGAAGAGTTGGGACAGTGCCCCTACAAAGATCCTGCACTGCACTGCAACGCATTGAAACTCAAAACAGGAACTCAGCTCGCTCTGGCTTAACACATTGATGGGTTTGATGCATCTGACTTTAATCTCAAATAGGCATTTAACAGGAACCCTTCCCACAGCTAAAAACTTCCAGACAAAGCTGGGCCCTCAGATCCCGCCGCTTTCATCGGCGGCACGAGGCAGGATAAGAAAGCACCGAATGAAGCACAAGATTTATCCCTCTAATAACCCAAATCTGATCTCCTCGTTCTTTCAGGCCGCTGAACGCAGAGATAACTGAAACGTGCTCCTCCAGAAAAATAAACCGGGAAGAAAGATAACAGAGCAGCTCTTTTAAAGACTTCAACCCAGCGGATCAATATCCTGTTGCTTAAGAAAAGGAATGTAAAAAAAACAGGGCTTTAATTTCCATTTCAAGACCAGGGTTCAGCATCACCCACCATTCAGCAGCAGCTAAAGTGCTTTTTAATTTCGTCCTCGTGCCAGAGCATTCAGGGAACAACAAGCAAAAGGACAAAGCCAAAGTTCAAAGATTGAAGACACAAAGCCGAGCTGAGGCTCTTGTGCGGATGGGCCGCCAAGCTGTAACCTCGTTTAATTTGTTGCAAGGAGATGTATTCAGAAATTCCTGTTAATGGCAAAGAAAGAAAAGTGGGACAGGCACTCGGAAATCAAGATGTTGGAATGGGAGAATTTAGGGAAATGGGTTTCACAGAGAAGGGTAATGAGTTTTGGTGGGAATCACAGGACAGGTCATTGTGCCACGAGAGTTTTGCAAGAAATCAATTTCTGCATGTGCTGAAAGGATTAGAGAGACTTGAGGGGACGAAGTGAAAAAAAGATAAATGTTCATTTTTCAGGTCACCTGAGCTTTAAGAAATCCTCACCGGTCCCAAAATGAATAGTTGGGATCGTCCTAAATTCTCACCCAACCACAGCCAGGAGTTTACATTCAGCTTCTCCCTAAAACCCATATTTGGGACAGCAGAACAGGACTGAGGAAGAAAAGCACACCCCAGGCCAGCTGCTGTCTCCCCCTCCACAGCTGCTTTTTGTAGTGACTCTAAAACAGCTCTGGAGTACTCATGGAGCGTAATTTGAATCTTTCAAGGCAGCAAGTGCAAAATTAGGTCACAATCCTACTGAATCCATTGGGAAAGATTTCAAAGGGGACTGAAGGAATGGCCTGCTGAGCCAGGGGAGTCCATCTTTTTGTGTTCACTCAGTACTGGTTGGAGCAGGTACATCCAGGGATCCTCCTCCAGCAGTGGAGGAGGCATTGAAAGGTGAACTGGATTATCCTCCTCCCCAGCATGGGGTCCAGTTAATCCCTGGCTGGGAAACTGGGATTCTGGATGAGTGACAAAACCAGAAGAAGAGGGGTGATCTCTGCAAGGGGGAATGAAGCTCAGTCCTCTTGCACTCCTCAGGAAAAGGAAGACAGAGAAGGCAGGAATATTCTCAAAGGAAGGAATTCCTGGCTGGGAGGGTGGGGAGGCCCTGGCACAGAGAAGCTGTGGCTGCCTCTGGACGTATCCAAGGCCAGGCTGGATGGGGCTTGGAGCACCCTGGGATGGTGGAAGGTGTCTCTGCCCATGGCAGAGGGTGGGACTGGATAAGATTTAAATTCCCTTCCCAAACCATTCCATGATATCCAAGAAAGGTAAAATAAGTTATAAAAAGACAGCCTTTGGTGCTGCACATAAATGAAGTAAATCCCTCTGCTCCTTTTATTACTCTTAAAAATCAACATTAAGATATTTCAGACAAGGCTTACACTGAATAATTAGGAATATTTCCATAACACTTCAAAGCCTTTATATGAGGATGGTATTTAAGAACAAAGTGTTTTGTTAACTTTTAGTATTGTTCACTTAGAAAGCTGGAATTGGTCTCAGGAAAACAGGGATAGTTTCTATAATGTATGGAAACCTGGAGACTAAATGAGTTTGAGAAGAGATGAGGAAAACAGAGCAGAACCAGGAGGATGAAAATACATAACTAAATCGAGCCTGAGTGAAGGAGATTGAACTGTTTGCAGAAAGCCTTGGGAATTTTCAGTAATAAACACAACTTCAGCTCGGCAATTAAAAGAAGTGTTTATAAAAATAAAGCTGTTCTTAAACTTACAATGTTCCTTCAGCAGTTTCCTTGGGGAGCAGAGATGTAATTGTGTATAAAGAGCTGAAATTACTCTTGTTTGTAAATTGTGTCATTGCTTTTCATTTCCCCTGTGTGGCAGTTCCAGGAAAATCTCAGCACCAATTCACTGATAAATGATCCCCAAAAAATGGGGGTTCTTTCCACCATAGGTGGATATCACTGAAAAAAGGCAGAATTATTTGGGTTTTAATCTATCAAGATGCAGCTTACCAAAATAAAGAGGTGTCTCACAATGCCACCCAAAAATGGGTTTGAAATTAATTAGAAAGGGTTCAATTAAAGCCTTACAAAACCAGGTTCCAACATATCAATAATCCTATTATTTATCACACAGCTCTAACAACAGGAATGACAGAAACTACTGAGAAAACACTTTATAGCTGCCCACAGCTACATTGATTTTTATGCCTTCCAGAGTCCACTACAGCCTTAAACTGCTGCTCAGCAGCTAAAAAACCCAAACCTGAGCTGATTTTAGAGCCAGACATGAACTTCACAACCTGCCTTTGGATCTGCTGAGCTCCAGGGTGAATGTTCCATCTCAGATGCTGCTGTGGATGATATTCCTGATTTTATAGAGTCCAGTTGGGTTTGCAACAGCTTCTGTGATCATTTCCACTGTGGATGTGAGGCTTTCCATGGCTCCAGAATCTTCAGGGGATAAAACAGGCTCTGCCACCCACCAGGTCTCCTTCCAACATCCCTTTTCTCACTCTCTTCCAGCTGCCCAGTGCTGCTAAAGCTGAGCTTTGATCCATCTGCTGCTTCAGAGGGAAGAATTCGGAGGAAGGAGATGCTGAACTCTGACAAATCCCACTTCAGGGAGCACATTATTTGAATTTGATTTTCAATATAATCCTAAAAACAGACCCCAAAAAGAGGAAAGTACAGGAGGAAACAAGGGGCTGAGCTTCTTCCTCAGGAGTGGATTCTTTGAGAAGTGACACTGGGCTAAAGAAGCCACCAGGGCTTTCGGTTTAAGGACTCCAATTAAATCCAGACCTCACGAATGGAGAGTGCACACAGGAATTTGTCCTTTCCAAAACCTGTGCTCTCCTGCCTGGTTGTTTTTAAGATGGAACCTGCATTTTCTTTCTTTAATTTGCTCTCTGGTTGTCTTTCAAGCCTGGAAATCAGACCTTGGGTGAGGTGGGCTGTTGGGAAAACAGGAGTGCCCTGGCAGGATCCCAGTGCCAGGAGCAAGATGCTGACCTTTAACCAGGCCTGATGACAGCTGAAGAGGATGGAAGCACCTTTTAGCTGCCATCCAAACCAGTTAAAGGTTAACTGTAACTCACCCTGACAGAGCAGATCTGCCACTGACAAACACCCCAAGAGAGGCTTTTTTCTTCCTTTTAACGAGGCTGGCACTAATTAAGTCTAATGCCAGTGAAGTCTGTGGCAGTACTGACTCAATTATGCACTCAAAGTTGGGCAAAAACTTTTGAGAAAGCACTCACTGCACACAGAAACTGAGGCAGGAATTGGGGAAAAGATGTCTTGGAAATTCAGCAGCTCAAGTGGCTTTAGGTAGAAAGAGCCTGAGCTGGAGTGCAGAAAATGCATCACAAATCCCTTTCTTACTCCTTTACTGAGTCTTAAATGCCCCCACAGCCATGGATGTTGGGAATATCTATCATGATGGTATAGAATTCTATCACAAATATACTGGTCTAAGGGTGGAGAAACTTAAGGGATCACAGGACTTTAATTTAGTGCCTGAGCAGCTTCATCCTGTCACCTGTCCTGTTACACTACTGGGCACCACTGCTGGTTAACTTGCAATTTCAGCTAATTACTAATGAATTACCAAAATACTCCTTGCACTGGACCAGGACTTTCTGTGCCAGTTGAGGAAAAGCAAATTATCCTTTAAAGGACACAGGACAGGCCCACAGGTAGGCAAGAGCCTCCTGTGAATTCATCAGGGCACAGAGTGATTTGAGGAATCACAGCAGCCACAAGATTTTGTGGTGATAGTTTGCACTTCTTATGGAATCATGGAATGGTTTGGGTTGGAAGGGACCTTAAAGACCACCTAGTTCTGACCTGAGCATCATCTGTGCCTCCAAAATCACATCCCAGCATCATTCCTGTTAAAACATTCTGCTGAAATGTGGAAGTTTTTGTCTGTCCACAGACAAAAAGAAAAAATAACCAAATAGAGCCCACAGAAGTAACAAAGGTTAAGCTGAGTTAAAACCCCAAAGCTTTACCTTGGACCTTTGGAGCCAAGCATGGCTCATCCTGAACAAACTCAGGCACAGCCTACAGTTTGTAGCTGTAACCAGTTTGGGCCAAAACTGGAACAAACTTGTGGGAATGGGGCAAGGCAGAGATACAGGGAAAGAGCACAGGGAAAAGGGAAGAAATGGAGGCAATAATCAAACAAACCCCAGGTTCATGAGGCAGTGAGGGCTCATCCCAGGGATAACCAGGCACTGCTCTGCCATGTGGTCTCTGCACTAAACACATTCTTCATCCCCCTCCTTAAGGACTCCCCACCTTCCCAATCTCCCCAGTCTCAAACACCCATTCTTACCCACTCTGCCTCATTAGCACCAAGGGTTTAAGCTGCTAAATCCAGCAATGCTTCAGCTGAAAGCCAGGTTTCTGCTCCAGATGTGAGCGGGACAAAACCGGGGTGCAGGTGTGGCTGGGACTCCACAGCACGAGGAGGAACAGAGAGTCCTTGATTAAGGCCTGAATGAAACGATCAGGGCCCATCAAGCACCCTGCTGATGAGCAGCTATTTGGCCACACACAGAGCTGTGATTTCCATCCACTTTAATAATCAGGGAGTTGGGATTTACTGTTAATGTGACATTGATGAAGAGAAATGACGCTAATGTGACATTGATGAACCGGAATGACAGTTCAGGCTTGATTAAAATTAGCCACAGCTCTTCAGCACAGGACCAACCAGGAGGGCTTGACACACAGCTCAGATGCTTCCAGAGCACAGGGAGAGGGTGAAACAAAGGACAAGGTGAGGGGGAAGGAGCAGAGGGATGCTAAAAAAGCCTACAAATGTTGCTCTCTGATTAAATCCAGGATCCTTCAACAAGATTCAGCACCTCAAAGCTTCCCCCGCTGCTCAGTTCCCTGAATTCACAGACAAAAGGGTCAGGGTTGGAGGACAGAAGGTGCCCACCTACCTCATCCTCACATTTACAGCTCCTGGGGACACCACTGGGCACCAACACTTTGCTTTAGCAGGTTCACAGAATCCCAGGATGGTCTGGGTTGGGAAGGACCTTAAAGATCATCTCATTCCTCACCTTCCACTAGAGCAAACCTCACTAAACCAAGGCTGAAAGTCCAAGGCTTGGAGACTCCTCAGGAGCTCCAAAGGAAGCCAGCACTGGATGTGGAATCAGCACAGAGCAGTTCTGCCTGAGAATCAGGAAAATAAAACTGTGACATCAGATGAGCCAAGCCCAGCCCTTCAAAATCAGAGTTGTAACAGCAAACAGCAAACCCTCTTTCTATAGGGAAGCACACACTGGCTCAGAAGAACTGCCTGAAGGATGTTCTGAGGAATGCTAAGGAAAAATTCAAGGAAAAATATCAAGGCACAACTGCTCCAGTCTGGATTCTGTTCACCAGAACATTTCCATAAGGTTTACATTTACAATGGCCCCTCATGTAGTTTCACCATAAAGTTCATCTCTTAAACTCTCTCCACAGGGAAGTTCCTGAATGCTGGAAATACTCACAGGGTAAGAGCCTTGTTAAAAGCCCTCTGCACCAGCTCAGAGCACCCAGCACTTACACAGGAGTCAACAGCAATTGCCCAGATTTTCCTTCCAGCTGTGAATGAGTTGAAATGGCCCCAACCTTCTGTAGTTACATTACTTGTTCCTTGTACAAACAAAATATTCTTTCATTCATGATATAATTTCCTAGATTATCCATTATTAAAATTCCCCCTCTCCAAAACGAATTTACATCTGAATTATCTCATTACTTCTGAACAAGCCAATTATTGCCTCTAGTGAACAAAATAATTAGACTTGTGCTCCCTGCATTCAAGATCTTCTCCAGCAGTCCCAGAACACAGGAGCACACAATGCAAAGATACAAACACACAGAACAAATCAATGGAGCAGCTTTTTTTTTCCTTGAGAACATTGTTTACCAACTGAATTGGTTCATTTTTTTTAAATATATACACTCAGGTATAGAGTGCACGATACAAACATGAAATTCAAACTCTACCCATAGGTCAGGTCTGAAAGAGCAAAGAACTTCACTTGGTTTGTTTTTCCACCACTTGAGTTAGAAGTCTTCCCCCTCCTCTGACATCTGTGTTGGCAAAAAATCATAAAACACTGCCTAAAGCTGGGAAGTTTTTCCTAGAGGCTGGTGATGGGATTAATGGAATCTCAGGATGGTTTGGGTTGGAAGGGACCTCACAGCTCATCCAAAACCACCCTCTGCCACGGGCAGGGACACCTCCCTCTATCCCAGGCTGATCCAAGCCTCATCCAACCTGGCCTTGGACACTTCCAAGGATCCAGGGCCAGCCACAGCTTCTCTGGGAATTCCATTCCAGCCCCTCCCCATCCTCCCAGCCAGGAATTCCTTCCCAATATCCCATCCAGCCTTGCCCTCTGGCAGTGGGAAGCCATTCCCCCTTCTACTGTCCCTCCAGGCCTCTGTCCAAAGTCCCTCTCCAGCTCATCTGGAGCCCCTTGTCTTGGCTGAAGACAATTTAAATAAGTGGACACTCTAAAATAAGCTACCTCCCCTTAAATTCAACCAATCTCTTTCCACCACCAAGGAATGACTATGAGTTGATACAAGTGGAAAAACAACAGTTTACCAACAGGTGAAATGGCAACAGGCCAAAAGAGAAAAGGAAATAATTAGATACAAACTCCCTCAATCTCAGTGTGATAAACACATATTGTGGTGCTGGCTCTTGCATATACTGGATGAAATTTGGCCAATTAAAGAACTGAAACCTCTTTGGATGTATCAAAAAAGCAACAAGTGGCCTTCAGGAGAAGGACTGTGCCCAACTGCACATGATCTAAAGAGGCGGAAAGCAGGAGAGGCCATGATAATGTTCCTTATCTTTTATAAATATATATGTGGCTGATGCAATACCAGGGCTATTCAGAGAGGTCACCATTGTTATCTGGTGTTCCATTACTTTATTGACTCTGTCCCTTATTACATTATTTTTAAAATTTCAACTGTGACGTGAGTGTCATGGGAACAAAGAGACTCCAACATGGCGGTGAGAGGAATGAGGGGCTTGTCTTTCCAAACAAACTGTGGGTCTGCTGGTAGATAAAACTGGCACTGAGAGATAAAAGAAACAATGGGAAGGATTCCATAGGAATTCTACTGATTAACACAAGGAATAGACAAAAAAGGAGGGGGATATACATTAGAAGGGGATCTGTATTAGGCACTCTGTGAAGTCTGTACCTCTCAAGTACCTCAGGCCATGGGGGAAGAGAGAGGGAAATGTGGTTGGGAAATTAGGATAAAAAGGAGGCTGTGCCCTCCAAAAACTTGAGAGACCCCATGGGGAATACCTTATGACCTCCCTTTTTGGACATAAAAAGGATGTTTGTGGATTCATTTACCTGACAGAGCAAAGATGTCCCAAGATGGCGCCCAAGGGAGGCAAAGGGGAAATGTCGGCAAGGCCCCTCCCCAACATGGCGGCGTTCCCTGGCAACCACGGCGCTCCAAGGACAACGGGGGAATGGTGTCAGCTCTCTCCCTCAGGCCGGTGCTCCCTGGCCGACCGTGTGGGCCAGGGAGTAAAGGGGAAAAAGATGGCAGCAAAAAGAGCCCTCCCGGGGCTGACAGAGAAGCTCCAGGGGCAGACAAAGCCTCGCCGGGGCGTGTGGGGTCAGCTCCGCCGCTCCTCAGGTTACCAGGACACGACGGAACACAGAGGGGCAAGAACACAAAGGATAGAGAAAAACGTGTCAGGACTTGCCACAAAATGTGCCTGCTGCTCATGCAAATCCTGGGAGAGAGGTGTAAAACATGTCCCGTGGGAGGGCGTGTCCTGTTCCCAGAGGAGGACAAGAGGAATTTCCCCGATTTCCACACCTCGCTGCCCTGCACGTGGCCCTGGAGGAGGAGGGAGGTGAGAGATGCAGCAGCCTGGCTCACAATTCCAGTAAGGACTCTGCCAGATGTCAGGATGAAGCCTCAGCCTTACCCTCAAGAATTTCTGAAGCAAAAAAGATTAATTTTAATCTTTTGTATGTAAGTTAACAAGCAGAGAAAATCAGATCCCTCACATCTGCTTCTGGGGCCTCTTGGATACTTCAGTGATTCCCTGCATGAGCTCGAGCAGGAGTTTCTCCTGCCACTGAGCATTAACAGCACAGTAGACAACATATTGAGGGTAATAAAAACAATGCAACCCTAATTTATCAGCTTGAGGAGAAGCTGTCGAGGCAACTGGCTGAGAATGACCCACCAGGAAAGTCTGGGAAACACAACATGAAGAGGTTTGGGTTTTGCCCTGTGGTTGGAAATGATGCTCAACTCCGGCACAAAGTGAAGAGAATTGAGGGAAAGCTTTGCCTCCCCTCCTCTCCCTCTGCCCCCAGCACTATTTATGTGCAGTGTTTGACAGAATTCATGGTCTGACTGTGCTGCCAAGTGAGGTTTGAACTTTTCTCCTTGGCTTGTGCCCTCCCCTCCACAATCCAAGATCAGTGCACAGCCTAGTATATTACATTTCCCTATATATATTAATGTATTGTGTCTCTCAATAAGTATATATTTTCAATTAATGAGCTATTTCAAATAGCAAGACAAAAAGCAAAAGTCTCCTTTTCTTTTTGGAAGGGTGATCCAATAGCACTGAAAATACCAGATGGCTTCCTCCTCAGAAAGCCAGACAAAGCAAATGCATCCATAAATGTCCAGCATGTCGGAAGCAGGCATCAAACAGAAAAGGTCCAAGTAAATACATGCAGCTCTTGCTTCTCAGAACCAAGGAACATTTGCTAGTCCTGCCAAAGAACAGATTTATTATTTTTCCCCCTTCTCCAATGCCCTGAAATTTCTGAGCAGAGCTGAAAACATGGAGGTGCCTTGGTCTCACCAAGGGAAATAATTCTGTACAGCTGATTTTTATTCACCCAACAGCAGCAGCTGTGCTCAAAAAGCAGAGGATTTCTCTGTAAAAGCCCAGCCCTGACCACCTCATGGGCAGAGTTTTCTGCTAGAAACCCTAAAAAAACCCAACCACCATCAATTTGTGGTGTGGAGAAAAGCCAAGATCACAGTCAGGCAGTGAATCCAAGTGTCAGTTCAGGAGTATCTGCTGGGAGAACAAAACTCCTGCAGGTTCCTAATCCATCTCCATGGATTAGGTTATTCCTAAATAGTTCAGGTGCTCCTGGGAGATGGTTCAGGGCACAACCAAAATCATTCCAGACCAAGGCAGACACCTGCATTGCTGCCATCTAAACCCTCTCTGCCTCTGCCTCAGTTTGGTGGGAATACAGAGAATTTCCTGAGGTGTTTTCCTGAATAACCCCTCACAGCAATATCCACTCAATTTCATTTGAAACCCATACTCTGGTTCTGCCTAAGAGCACTTTTAGAGAAGAGCAGAACAGACCCCACAAGCGTGAAAGGCTTGTGCTCCATGACCTGCCAGCCCAGCAGCCTCCAGTTTTCCTCCCTTGCCCTAAAATACCCATTTCTTGCCCTAAAGTACCTATTTCTTGCCCCCAAATACCTATTTCTTCACCTAAAATACCAATTTCTGGCCCCAAAACAACCTATTTCTTTGCTGTCTCCACTTCTCTCTTGGGAATACATTTGTGTGTTTTATAGAAAACTTGTTAGGTAAAAAGTCATAACATTACCCTGGATTTTGAGTAAATTTCCACAGGAAGCGAGGCTGATGCAATTCTGTTTATTGAGGCTCCCCAGTCTCCAAAGCCTATCAATCCAAACAACTTTTGGCTCCTCAAAAAATGATGAGACCTCCAGGATATGAAGTTGCTGGAAGTTGCATACAAGACTTGACCACTTGATGCATTCACTGAGGGAAATTCAGAGCCTGTCCCTGTATTTCTCAAAAGATCAGGCACCACGACTGGAATAAAATTATTTCCCTCCAATTTTGAGGGCTCAGCCCAACCTGAACACAAACATCACAGCCTAAGAGCTGCTTTGAATAAAATAGGTCAGTTTAAGGACTTTGAAAGTCAAGTTCCACTTTTAGTGGAGAAACAAAACCTCCAAG
This sequence comes from Notiomystis cincta, assembly GCA_013398075.1. NCBI lineage: Eukaryota > Metazoa > Chordata > Aves > Passeriformes > Notiomystidae > Notiomystis > Notiomystis cincta. The sequence goes on along the minus strand of VZRX01009368.1, from coordinate 3,726 downwards.
TTCACATCCAAGTTTTCAGGATTTGTTCACTTTCTCCAAGTGAGGAGCTTCAAAGCCTTGGGAAGAAGTTCTCACCCAGGGACTGACTGATCAAAAAAGGAAGGGGGAGAAAAAAAAGTAACAGGAAATATCTCTGTGCTGGAATAACTCCTAAAAGAGAGTTGCATTTTGTGCCAGGGACTCTCCACCCTCCCAGCCAGGAATTCCTTCCCAAAATCCCATCCATCCCTGCCCTCTGGCAGTGGAAGCCATTCCTTGTGTCCTGTCCCTCCAGGTCTTGTCCCCAGATCTCCTGGAGCCCCTTTAGGTCCTGGAGAGGGCTCTGAGCTCTCCCTGGAATTTTCTCTTCTCCAGGCTGAAAAATCTTGAGAGGAAAGGGAGGGAATGAGGAAAATGGGAAAGGGGGAAACTTAGCAACAAATAAAAGAAACAAGACACTGGAAAACAGTTTGGAAGCCAAGCAGAGCCCTTTTCTGCAGGTAAATATTTCTGATTAAATCCCTGCTCTGCTCTCCACAGGAACATCAGCAACTGGACACTGAGTGTGCCATGTGTGGCTATTTTCAAATTAAAAACTCAAATCCCTTTTTCTGCAAAAAAAAGAGTGAAGTTAAAACACTTCCTTCCTCTGCTTTTCTGCATAAGCACGATCTGAAAGCATTAAGTGGGTTAAATACATTAAATAACTGTAATAATCTGCTCTCAGAGTGCAGAGTAATGGAATCTTGCAGCAAGGCTTGGAATTAACCTGCTTAATTTCCCTGGTATTACATCCACCACATTCATCCCCTCATTCTGCTTCACAACTGCATCATTAACTTCCCATACAGACATTCCAACCTATCACTCCAACTTGCCACTTCTTCATCCAAATGTTTTATAATTTGCTTATCCACTGCCATTTGCATCAACTTCCTATTAAAACAGAGAGAAAGAGGTTTAAATCTTCTTTCTCCACATTTAATTCAATTGTCTGGCATTACTTAGTTTTAATGACTCAGTGCACAGAGGACACGGTTTATGCTTGGCTTGGACTAATTCAGGAGTTCCTACATCCAGTAAGGGGAAAAAAGACTGAAAAAACAAGGGGTAAAATGAAATATTTTTGGTCCTGGCAATGAGGTATTTGTGGTTGTACCCCAACACAACTGATTTCCTACAAGCTGAGAAAGAACTGGTTGATGCATCATCCAACACATCACAGGGCTTTGCTCAGAACATTTCCAGCAAAACCTCCCAGACTGGTAAAAAAATAAAAGAAATCAGCTGGGATTGATGTGGATTTCCTTTATTCCCATGGGGAAAGAGGGAAATTCATTCCTATTCTCCTTCTGTGATTTAATTATATCTGATTTTAGGGGTTCCCTGCTGGAGTTAGATCGTCTTTAAGGTCCCTTCCAACCCAAACTTTTCCACGGTTCTATGATTTTTTGTATCTATTAAATACAGAGTTAACAACCAACATTTAAAAAAACAACACAATCACTGTGGTTTCCACCTAAAGCTGATTAGTGTAGCCCTGAGAGACCAGATTAATTTACTAAACCAGGCCAGAAAGGCAGCCTGGGACCGATTTTTACTAATGAAAAGATGGTAAACCAAGTGTCCCCTGGATAAATTACACTAATTAGATTTTAAGATATTTTTTAAGTTGATAGGGATTGTGGTATTATAACATGGAATTAAAAAACACAAAAGAAATGAAAGAAATTTTCAACTAAAATCTAATTTCTTCCATCTTTTACTAGAGGGTTCACAGTGCACTATGAAACCAGGAGAATATAATATTCCAATTAATTTGGCTTTAATCACTTCTGGCTGAGGAGGATGTGAATAGAGCCAATAAGTAAAAGAGGAGGTATCAGAAATGGCACCTTGGATGGAGGTTGAAGCTTTATCTACCACACTCCAAATGCTTCAAAATTCCCTTGAGTTGTCTCTCAAGACTGGAAATTCCTTACCTGAGACAGATCCATCCTTACCCAAGGCAGGGGTCCCTTATCCATGACAAAGCCTCAGGAATTTGTGTTAAATCCATCCTAATGAGATCCAAGCTGTTAATTCCCTTAAACTGCTGTCCAGTGGGGGGGTCTCCCTTGTCCTTCTGCATCTTTGGTCTCTGTGTAAATCATTCTCAGTCGATTCTAACTCGATTTCCCTTTGGATGTTTCATCCATGGAGTGCAAAAGTAAACCCTAAATGTCAATTCCCATTTTTATAAATTCAAATTGTACCATTTTTGGCTGATACCTTTGACAGTGACTCTTTGAGTGAACAAAAATCTGTCCATGACAGACATTTAAACTACTACAAATCATTTTCTACCATAACACCAAATTTTCTATGCAAAGACTCCACTTTTCCTAAGCAGTCAAAGCAGAGGCAGAGAAGGACACAATTCTGAGCCCCAGAATTCCTTCATCTCCCTTTTTGTAGCATCTTTGGTCTGGGAATGGGAATGGGAATGGAATGGGGCATTTGCTCCTCAAGCTCCCAGAGCAGAGATGCTGTATTTTTTTCCTGCCACAAGCAGATTTATCTCTGTGTTTGAGATCTCTATCATCACTCAACAGAAGGAAAAATAAAATTATTCTCCCCTTTCTGCTTTGTAGCTGCAGCACCTGAAATAGGAGAAGCATCTTTTGTCATACAAAGGTAAAGGCCAAGCTCCAGCGGGCGACTTTTTGTTAAATTCCTAAATTGGATCATCCACTTACAAAAGTGGTGGTAAAAATAAAGCCTTTAGAGACACAAACACTTCTTGGCTGCAGGGTACCAGGTGGATCTGAGGGGCACAGGTGGCACAGGAGCATTTCCACACAGCCCAGTGGCTCAGGGTACCCCAGAGTTCAGATACACAAATGTGAACTGGTCAAAAATTCTGCATCAAAAGCGTAGGCTCTGATAAAAAATTAAGGGATAATCAAAAAAATCAATTCTATAAACTGCTGTACATTAAATGAGTTCTTGAAACAATAAGAAAGATAACAAGCTATAAATATTTGAATATTTATATTCAAACTGGCTTTTCTCTGTAACACTCTATTCTGTATTGCAGAGAGGCTCTGGGAGAATATTCCAGCAGCAAGGCAGGATAGAATAACAGAGGCAATGGGAGAGCAGAGGGAAGTGCCCAGTTTGCTGGGACTGATGGAACAGTGCCAAACTGGCCCATTGAAACTCCAAGTGAGACCTGAGGTGTTTGTGAGAGGAGCTCAAGTGGGCTCCTTATCACACCTCTGAACAAACATTTGGCTTCTTCAATTATCATCAAGGAAGGGCCTTTTGTTGAGGCTTTTTTCTCCCCCCAGATCCATGAAATCCCCAAAGCCCCAGCAAACTCCTTGATCAGGGATAAGAGACATGAATTAAGTGTCAGATATTTACAAGGAGATGTATCTTGCAAAGAATCATCTCCTCTTCACACACACACAGGCCCCAGCCATTACCACTAATGAAGTTCCAAGCACTTCTCTCTTCCAGGGAACTAATTAGGAAGCAAAGGTTGCAAGGAATTAGTTTTTATCCACATTTTAATGTGAAAGGTGCATTTAGGAATATCTAAAGGTTGGTTTAGATAGAGAGGGGAATCACGTAAGAAGTCATTGGTGGTGAATTATTTTTGTTTTCTGTATCAAAATGCTTTGCTCACAATAATAAAGATGGAAACAATGCATGGAACAAGGCAGTTATTCCAGAGATGGAATCCCAGGATGGGTGAGGTTG
>VZRX01009361.1:0-13690 GCA_013398075.1 Notiomystis cincta | reverse complement strand
AAAAAAAAAAAAAAATCCATAGAGAGACTAGAACCCAGAGTTTAAAGACTTGTGTACTGCTTTCTTAGCTGGAGTAGTTTTGTTCATTTATTTACAGCTGCTTGATTTTTTGAAGGTATGCAGGCATCTCTGTAGGAATTGAAGTGATTTTTTAGATGGCCCAGCATTGATAAGGAGGAGATAAATACTGATTAGTAAGAGAAAGAGTACTCAAGTATTTAGGGCATTCATGAAACTCTCTAAAATTTAAATATACCTTGGAAAGATGGTTAATACAGTCACTAAATCAAATATTCATTGATGCAGCTGCCATACTTATCAGTCTCATTAGGCTGACAGGATTGCTAAAGCCTTGGAGAGCCTATAGTTATCTATAATGCATCAGTATTTATGTATTGTTGTCTTCTCTTCAAGCTCCTTGGTGTTAAATAAAGCTCACTTATGCCTATAGTTTTAGTTCAAATACAGAAGTATTACACATAGTGTGCACATGGAATCTCCTACAGAAGAAAATGCAGCTTGTTATATATACCCTACCATACCTACCATATATACCATACCATGCTAAGTCTTGTGACATGCTGGCATAATTTTTAATTTTTGTTATCAAATTTAGGATTCTAGCACCTATGTTCAAATATAGACAAAGTATTCCACTGCCCCAGCTATATTTAGTATTTTGGATGAGTGAAGTTAGCTTTAATTGTTTTTTCTTTTTTTTTTTTTAACATTTCCTGATGATGTACCCCAAGATGCACAAGCTCACTTACAAAATTTAATCTACATGTTCTTGACTTTTTTCTTTGAAAAATGAGTCAGATCAAGTTCAAGCAAAACATTTGTATGTGATCCAGAAAGTATCATCAAAACTAACTCTTCCCTTGCTCAATTATTCCAACTTCATGCCACCAGTAAATTACCCTGGACAGCACATGTGTTTCATATACTGTGGTAGCATGCTGGGTAGTGAGTATGAAGGAAAAAGCAATCATACTCTTAGCTATGGAAATAGTCCTATTAGTCATACTTAAAACTTGTAAGTGCTTTGGTATGGTTCTGCTCTTCATATGTTTTTGGGTTCATTTCTCAAAAAAATAGAGGGTATCTATCAAATGAGAAAATACTATCTTCCAGATGCAGGCCCTAGAAAACTGTACTTTTGCATTTTATAAAGCAGTGTATTTAACACAGGTTTTGGAAAATAAAGGGGTGGATATGTATTTCTAGAGTTAAAGTGGGCACAAAACTACTGGTTCAGAGCTTTCTTCATGGATTTACTTTATGGTCTAGGAGGACTAGCATTGTGTCAAGCACAGTTGTCAGTCACCAGCATGCAGTCTTTAATTTTGTAGCCTGTATCTTGCAATTTGTGTTTATCTGTATCTTAGCTTTGTAATCATGTCTTAGTTATAGTGATCACTTTAAAAACTTCCATGTTTTTTCTTTTTTTTTTTTTAAGTGTTCTCTTCTTTTTCTGATGGGAGCACCAAACCCTTTATTTAGGTGCCTGTATGTCTGAGCTTTGACCAATCTTATACCAGTTTCAGAATAGTAATGAAAGAGGATAAAAATGAATCTTTAGGCAATGTACTCATCCAAAGAATCAACATGCATAATTGAGCATATAGGGATGGGGTGGTAGGTAGGTCTTAGTCTTATGCAAAACGCCTCTTCATTTGCCTTGTGTAGGAATCATGAGTTTGAGCATCTAAAATTGGGATTCCACAGTGCTCCCCACCAAACTGTGGTTGTTCTTCATGTTTCTCAGCTCTAGTCCTTCAGGGCTGTTGACTCTGTTCTGTCCTGGTTCTTCATTGTCTACTATATCTTGATGATAAATAAGTAGTTATATATCAAGGAGTGTGAGCAGAATAAATTACAGCACTCTTGGTTAGTTAGCAGCACTCAGGGAAAATAATTTTGAAGATTCTTTGAATGTGTTACAACACCAGCCTTCCTACATATACTTTCTGTGCTAGAGCAAGTTCCTTGCATGATGGAGAATGCTGACTTCTTTTGTTCAAATGACAGCTGAATTTGTGCATTTCCATTCTTTTGCACTGTGAAGGTATTTGATTTTCATCCTAGTCAGTTAACAACTCTAAAGTGACCTTCCATAACGTTTTCCTTGAACTGCTTCAGTTACACCTAAGCTTTTGTAACAGCTGTTCTCAGACATACCTTGGAATTTAATTTGCTGCACCATTTGAAAGGTGCATGGATCTTAGAGTCTCAAAGAACAGAAATAGAGATTCTCAGATTGTGACCCATGGATTGTTTGTTGCCTGTAGATTGGTGTCGAAGGTGGTAGCATAAGGTGTGATCAGCCATTTACTTCCATGCACTAAACTATATTAAGCTTGGAGAATTTAGGTGAAAACAGTAATAAATTTCACAGAAGAGCATTGTGAAAGTTCAGGTAAGGAAAGGGAAAGTTGTCCTGAAGATACCATGCCAAGACTTCTCAGACTACTTGAAAAATATCTGAAGTATTAATTATTACGTGGCTTGCAATTCTACATCCATCTAAAATAAAGCTGGAGTTGCAGTATAGCCTGCAGACATGAGGCACTTGGGATAATCCCACTCCTTAGTCTCCTGTGACTTTTTCTGAGGGTTGGAGACTTGTCAGCAGACTGTGTGAATGTTTTCAGGACTGCTAATCTTCTCTGAAGGCACGGTCCTGGATGAGTGATCAGTGTGATAGTTATATTCCTTCTTTCTATGGAACACAGTAGGTCAGCTGAATAAGCAAAAACCTCTGACCTGGCTTTGGTCTGCAATTACACAGTTACTTGTGAAGGATGTGGGGAGACAGGAAAACCTTGAATGTGGTGGTGGTCTTTGCCTGTGAGGTGCCTAACCTTGCTAGAAGGGCAGAGAGCAGCTCTTCAATGCTTCAGTGAAATATTCATCTAAAAGACCTGTGTATGCCTTTCTTGTCCTGTAGAGGTTAGGAGGGCAGTGGAGTTTAAAGTTCCAGATTCTTCCATCTACAAGTAACATCCACTTTTATTTTATGAAAAGCAGCTTAGTTAATGTTTTGTCATTATGTTATTAACTTTCTGTAATAACCAAGTGACCATAGCAGAATTGTAGAAGACAGCTGTGTTTGTGTGCTCAATGGTGGAGAAAAGCAATCCTAATTATGATGCAGCCAAGTGTCCTGCTAACCCAGTGTTTGCATCACTGCCTAAGACCTGTCTTAACTGACCTGTGTGGGTAAGCAATCCTTTTTCATAGCTCTCAGTGTCATCAATTACTCTGACTAGACAGGCTGAGGAAAGATGAATGTTACGTTTTCTAGCACCATCTCTGTCATTTTAGCACTGCACTTCTTAAATCTTTTCTACTTTTATCCTTATCAGCTGTGAACTATTATTCTCTCCCAATGCTTCTTGTGCTTTGATTTCACTTCCGGGGTTTTTCTGCAGGGAGGAAAGGTTTTTGTTATGTATCTCTAGTACTAAATCTTTCCACAATTCTCTGTATGTAAAAGCCAGTGCATCACTCACTTGATAAGCCTTGCTCCCTTTGACCTTTGAGGTTTCTGGCTATTGACACTGATGGTAAAACTGAGTTACTGATACCTCTCTGTCTTTTGTGAAAAATGGCAGATGTCTTTCTGCAAAGGCTGGTTTACACATGATGCTACATGCTTTTACCTGTGGATTTAGACTTCATCTGCTAAAAATTACAAAGTCTTTCAATCTTTCAAAATGCAGTTACAATGTAGGTGAGTAGGCATAGACTTTGAGATTTGTAGAATCTCGGGGGTTTGAGGGTGTAGTTTGAAAGAAGATATGTCACAAATGGGGAGAGATTTACATCTGTGCTTACACTTCTGAATGAGCACTCTGTTCTTGTAAATAATTATGTTAGTGTAATGATTTATATGTCAGTCAAATTAACATTTGACATGAGTGAGTTATCACAACTGGGATGGGAGGGCATAGTAGGCCAAGGAATGCTGGAACAGCTGTGGAGCTGAGGTGGCTGACTTGGTGTGAGCCTTTTGAAATTCAAGTTTGTTTGGCTGTTGAATTCTGCACCTAAATGTGCCCTGGTGCTGGTTGCTTCTGCCATCTGTTTGAACTTGTGTGACAGCTTCTTGAGCACTCCCCTTTTCAGTGTTGTTTTGAAAAAGCTCATGAATGTGTGTTTAAAAGTAACTTGTCCAAAATTTCTGTTGATTTAGGATGAAACTACAAGGCAGCTTAGTGGTGGCAGTCTGTCTCGTGGGACCATCCCTTGAATCTGCATCTTACCTTGCATGAGTTTTTATATGCAGCTGGTGTTTGGTGAGCTAGTTCAGTTCACTAACTTGTCTGCAGGGCAGAGAGGAAAGCTGCTAGTTTTCTTGTCCAAGTTGATTTGTTTTTCTGTTTGGAGACTAGAATTGCCTCATCAGCATTTCAGACTTGGAGTAGCCAGTGTGTGGGGGAAAAGGTGAGAAGAAGTAGGATAAAATCATATACAGGCCTGAACAAGGCCTCTGTTACTATCCCAGTGAAACCTCATTCTTGGATTTTTTTTTTATTTTTTATTTTTTTTTCTTAGGGGGGAGGGAGTAGGAAGTACGATTTACATCTCTAAATAATTAAGTAGCCATAAGTGATTCCAAGCTGTAGCAAATCCTCCACTGGCATAACAGTCTGAATGTAACAATTTGACTTCAAAAGAGATGGCAATATTTTAATTACAACTATTAAAACCCCTCAGATAAAGGTAAACTAGTTTTCTGTACACATCAGATAATGTTGTGTTAACAGCTTTAGCTTATTTACCTTCAAACAATACTGTGATTGCTGTGATCTCTGTGCCTACTGCACTATTTGACTTCTCTGGAAATCAGTTTTACTAACACAGAATGTAGGAAAAAAAAAAAAGCTGGAGCCATGTTTCAGCTTGTGGGAAATAAGCATAGTTTCCACAGACAGGCAAAGGAAGTATTTCTCTCTCTGAAAACTCACCCCCTAAGAAAGTGAGTAGTTTGCTGATGTTTGTTTAAAGTGCCTGTGCCAGCAGAATCTTTGAAAGTTGTACTAGTTGCTGGTTTAGTCCCTTCTATTAGCTGGAGTCTTTTGATTGTTTTATCTTTTGTTGGCTTATAAAGCAAAAAGTTACCTGCTAAAAGTATTTCTTTTCTGCACACCCTTTTGTGGAAGGGTGGGAAGAAGTATGATACAGAAACCACCTGGGTTTTTACAAACCTAAAAGCTTCATGCATTTTTAAAATGTTACTTCTTGTTCCGTGAGTTACTTCGCAGGAAGTTTAGCCTTTTAGGGTCTTACTGTTTCCTAAAGAAACATTGAAGCTAAATCTCCATTCAGCTGTATCATCTTCCCTAGTTTTCTGTTTGCACTAAATGAGATTGCTGTGTGGAAAGGGAAACTTTTCCTTCTAGTCTCGTTCCTCTTGTGAGATACTCAGCTGTAACATAATCACTTTCCTTGTTACGAAGGAAATGATTCAAAACAATAACTTGGGGACTGAGTTGAGCAGGATGAGTAAGGTGACTCAGCTTTCATCTGCCTGCAAGTACTCTAGCAATTACATTGTTACAGAGGTATTGCCTTAAGGTATCTGCAGAATATGACAGTCCTTTTCTTCTTAACCACTTCTTAAAAAGCCTGCTACATAAATCATAAAACATGAATGATGACTTCATATTTTCTGTAAGTAGTTCTGACAGTACTGTTCTCTAGTAATGTTTTGGAAACCTGTAGACTAAAATACCAAGTTTTACTAAATATTCCAGAAGATGACTAAGCTTATGGCAAGCTGGAGAAAATTATGTCTTTAAAAGTTGGATTGTGTTCTTGTTCACTGAATAAAATATTCTGAGCTCTTATCTAATAGTTTTTCCTAAAATGAATTTGTTTTGTAGATTTTTCACAGACTCATAGGGGCATGTTTTCATTTTTGTCAAGATTATCAAATAGCTGGCAATAAATAACTGCTCTCCAAATGGTTGGACATTTGCTGCAAACTTGTGCTAATGAAGGTGAGGGACTAATGTGTTTGTTACACTAATGTCAACATAGCTCTGAAACACTACAAATCCTTTGACACAGCCATTTGTCAGTATATAAACAAAGTAGAATTTCTAGTCACTTGACTTCAACTGGGCTTAAACCACCTTTTGTGGAAGGGAGTAGGCAAGTGTTAACTTCCTGTATCACTTGAGTAGAAAGCTCTAAAGTAATTTCAAATTTGACATTTGAATAAACTTATGTTTAGGTCATCTTTACTGGTAGATCTGCCTGTGGAAGAATACAAAGTTGGTGCTGCTACCTAGTTAGACTGTAATTTAAATTCCTGAATTTGCAGTAGTGTATCTGTGCTGTCACAGCAGTGTTGGAGCTCTTTGTTAGTCACAGCTATATAGAAAGCTCAAATACTGACCTGGTAGATTTGAGCAGAAGGATTAACTTTCTAAGCTGCATCTTACTTTCAGTGGCTGCCAACTGTGTAATACTTCATTTAATGAATAGTAATTGTGGTTTGATAGCTATGATAGTCTGAGAGTAGAAGGAGACTAATATTTATGGAGAATAAATATCAACTTGTCTAATAAAATGCCTTTGGGCAAGAGGGAAGAGGTCAGCTTTTGAAAGTGAGTACTTTGAAACCTTCAGTTCTCATGCTTAGATATGCCCTAAATTTGTGCTGTCTGGAGAAGTCTGCAGGTATACATTTGTTCCACTTTGGTCTAGACTTGCTTGTTTTTCAGTGTAAGGCAGACTAAACACACAGCTGGGCCCCCAACAACCCTCTCACCATGTCATCTTACCTCTACTATTCAGTCTCATCCTTTAGATTAGTTTGGCATTTCAAGTTCACAACAGACATCGTTGGCAATTTATGTTTTGCACTTTTACATGGCTGAGGCAGAGATACTCTTTTCCCCTGTTCTTTGCTAGCTGTCAATCTCACCAAGCTGTAAAACCATTAGAATTCAAAGTGTGAAAAATTGTTTGTGAGGGCTCAGAATGTCCTGGAGAAGCTGGCACAATGGTGTAGTTACTGGAGGGCTTCTAATAGCCAGACAGGACATAGTTAGTCTTTGAAAACAGTTTAGTACATATATGTGCTGAACTTGGCTGAAAATATGTTAATTCCACAAGAAATTCAGCTAGGTGCTCTGCATTGCTTCATTGGGCCCTTCCTCCAGCTGAAAGGACTTGAGACCAAAGGAGGAGGAGAAATGGAAGTAGAACAGACACTATTTCAGGGCAGGATAATTTATTGCAGGCAAGAGCTCCTGTCAGAGAGATACAGGAGAGATGTAGCAGAGGAGTTGGCATCCTTTCCAGTTAGTTAAGATTCTGTGTTGATAAACTTGCAGTTGACATAGTGATGAAGAGTGCAAGGTCTCTGTTGGCTTATGAACTTCTTCGAAGAGAGAATGGGCTGTTGAGCAGGGAATTACTTAAGTGGAGAGTCACAGAATGGCTGAGGTGGGAAGTGGCCTCTGAAGGTCATCAGGTCCATCTCCCCTGCATAAGCTGGGCCACCTAGAGCCAGTTGCCCAGGCTTGTGTCCAAACAGCTTTTTAATGCCTCCAAAGAGGGCGATTTTCACCACCTCTCTGGGCAACCTGTGACAATGTGCTTCATTTTTTGTAGCCATATGAAATGAAAGACTTGCAAACTCTGGAGGGAAGAAGTCCAAATATGTAATCAGTGATTGAAGCAGTTATATCTGCTGTTGCATATGTAGGAAACACACATCAGCCAATCTGCAAGTACAGGTGAACATGGACAGGTCACTGGGCATTTATGGTGTTCTATATATACCAGCATGTCCTTTAAAGGCCACAGAAATGACTGGTGGCATATAGACATTAGAAAGACTGGACACTTTACAGGGCATGCCTGACATCTGAGGGTGGAAATTATTTTTAAAAAGTGTAAGTCTAAAATCTCTTAGGAAGAAAAAATATGAAAATTCTCATGACCAGAAAGGTGGAGACTCCATACCAAGAACATGAAGGCTCTGAATTCCATTTGCTAGTATAGTGATAACAAGGGTAGTTCAACTCAAATACCTGAATTTCCTCATACCCAGAAACTATATAAAGTAGTGACTCCTAAACAGAATTGAAAAGTCTTCTTAAGAAGAAATCAGGGCTACCTTTGCCTGTGTTGTTTGTACTAAAACCCCTGCTCTAGGTTATGGTGCACACAAAATATAGAGTGATGCAGTGGTGGGAGATGCAGAAAAACTTTACTGAAGAGACCTTGAAGTCTGATTAGCAGCAGAGCACTATAAAGCTTACAGGGACACCTTTTCCACCTTGATGCTCAAGAGGAAAGTTTCTGAAGCCAGATTTGTGTTACTTAGGTAGTGTTCTTGATTACTTAACCTATACTTCAGATGAGAGGGAGAACAAAGCTGTTTTCTACCTCAGTTTGGGGTAAGATTACAGGAAATTAAGCCCTTAAAAGAAAGGAGGGGAGACAATGTAGTGATGTGATAAGGTAACAGTAATAAAAGTTTCTGTTGCAATGTCCCTCCGTAAGCATTTTTCATATCCTTCTCTCTCTGTAGACACAGCCTTTTTCAACTAAGCCTTGTTAACAAACTATACAAAAGGCAATATAGGCAATGTCCAGTTGCCCTAGACATAGCATAATTAGTTTTAGTAGTAAAGTTTTTAGTTTTTAGTAGTAAAGAGTGGAAATCAATGATTAATGTTTGAGAGATAACTAGTGGTATTAGTTTCCTGTGTGCTTTTTTTTGTTTAATAGCATTACTTTATCTTATCTTTACTGTCTACCCATTGTAAACAGCTTTGTGGCACTAAGTTCTGATTAAGGAAACTATTTAATTCAGTTTCAGCTTTCATCTGATAAACTCAACATGGGTTAACTCCATGTAAAAGAGGAACCACTATAATAACTGGACTCTTCATAGGAAAGAGTGGTGACTATTGGCTTTGAAAACTCGAGAAATTCTGGAACTGAACCCTAAACAATGTAGTAATGTAAATGTGGTCTGTAGCATACTTGTTTGTTACCAAATGGTGTGACAGATGCTTATTGCTACTAACAAACCCACTTACTAACTTCCATAAATAATATTTAACCTTGTTTTGTACAACTTTGGTGCTTCTCAGCTGATTTCATATCTGTTGAGAAGCAGGGGATTTTATGTATGTAGCTTGGTCATGAAGGTAGAGACTTTTCATTTGTGACTTACATCTTTAGGGTATTTATTTTATTACCTTCACTTAAAGCAAGTAGATTTATCTGTAGTTTTACTCTGTCTGCTAATGTAGGCTATCCAAGGTATTGGGGAGAGTATTTGTGGCTTTGCTTCTGTGTTACTCATCATCATTATAGACTTTTGTTTAAGTCTGTCATGTTCTTTCATGAGCTCCTGGTTGCAAGGCAATTGTAGCATTATTACTGTGCATGTATGTTAAGCATTAACTGCTGGTGCAGTTCAATATTAAAGGAATCCCCGTGGCCCCAAAACAGTGGTTTTTTATGTGAAGGACAAATAAACCTTCAGTGAGAACTTGAAGGTTGTGTTGCCTGCCAGGAGATAAATAACAAAGGGCCTTCTTTTGAGCTTTTTTGTTCTGAATGCGGGGCCTGTGCAAGGCACACTTCAGGACAATCCTTGAATAGTTTCCTTTTTTGCTTTTAACACAGCCACCTATGGAAGCTTGGCTTGAGGACATTATGTTTATCTTCTGATCCTTTTTGCTTCAAAAGGATCTGGGTAATCCTATAAAAAAAAAATTCAGAGAAATGTGACTTTATTTTTTAATTCATTACTCTAGGAAGACTGTGTAATTCTGACCTATATTTCATTTTCCTTTCTTGAGAATAGAAACCAAAGATCAAAAATAGTTCTAATTTCCACAGCTATTCAAATATTTACTTACACAGTGGCTAATTATCCAGAAGGGGCCCAGCAGTTCTTGAAAACAGTCAGTAGAGACATCTGAGGTCCTTTAAAAGTACAGCTTTGGTCCCTTGTGTTAGCAAGGTCAACAGTAGTTGTAGACTTCTGTCTGCCTGCTGTATTCAGCCTGTTACTGTCAGAGCCACATCCTTTGTATTGTGTGGTCTCTCGAGTCTTCAACTCAGTACTTGGTATTTTCATGTAGTCTTAGTGCAGTTACTATTCCCACCTTAAGCTACCATTTCAGAGATGCTTGTAGAGGGGAATTCAGGAAGGATGTGGAGACTATATGGGAAAAGTAATTGAGATGATAGTGCAAATGACAAGTAATTATTCTCAGTTCTCCTTGGAATCAAATGAAAAAGCTAGAAGGAAAATAAATGGTTAAATGCAGGCTTGCAACTTCATGCTTTGGTGTGTGAGAAGGCATTTTGGATATTACATTGCCTAACTTGGATAAATCCTCCTATGAAAGAGTTCTAGGGTACATTTTCAAGGCCTCTTCTAAAACCATTTGGCAACGACTTTCCCTGTAATCCTGTAAGCGAGGTTTTAACCTGTGTTTATAAACTGTATGTAAAGTGGCTGTCTCCTGAAATAAGCTGGGCTATATGAGTGTAGCTGAAAATAACTTCAGTGTGTTTACTGATAAGCTTGCCATCGGGGCTTTCTGCCTTTCAGGCACCTTCCTTTCCCTTTCAACATATATAGTGCTGCATTAGTGCAATACCACATAGTTTGGACAAACTACTACAGGTAAAAGTGCCACAGCCTGTGTGCAGCAGAGTTAGAGGTGCTCTTTTGTCAGACCTTGGTGCATTTCTGCTCAGTTACTGGAATGGAACAAGAAACTGGGGCACATGGAAATCTCTGGTTCAGTGGTGGAGTGGCCACATGCTGTCCTGCACAGGAGGAAGAGAATTTTCAGTGTTATGCTGTAGGCTGTGAAGAATGGGAAGAAAAGAAGGCTGAGTGTCCATGCTAAGGGAGAGAAAGGATATAACATATTTTAGATAGAAAACTTTCCTTCTCCCTGTTTAACAAATTAGTTAACATGTGTGGCAGCAGGCTGCTATGGTCTCTGGTACCTTAGTTCCCAGAGATGTCTGGATGTAAGTCCTTGACTAACCACTCTCGTTTTGCTTCTTGGATCTGCCTGAATAGTTTTTAACATGAAGGTGAAACAATACATTTACCCAAAAGTTGCACTCATTTGTGTTGTCAGGCAGCTGCTCTGGCAGTCAGGAATAGCTGTGGCTTGAGAGAAAATGTTTTCTCTATTATATCCATACACCACTGTTGTGTATAAATAGTGATGTAAAAACTCACCTCTTTTGATAAGCCTCAAAATAAAAAAAAAACTATACTTGAAGGAGCTGTATGGAAAATGAGCTTTGGCATATATACCTTAGCATAAAGGTGTTTCTACCTTATAGAAGCAATACAATACAAGTAATACAGCTTGTTTGTGCTATTAAAATAGTTTTTAAAGGCTGTTAACAGAAGGCAGAAAGTATGAAGAAATTTATTGTATTGAAAAAGAGAAACTTAAAGAACCTTATGTGTTGGTTCCTGTTTATTTCTTTCCTCTAAAGGCAACTGTCTAAACATGAGGTAGCACAAACTTTTCTACTTTGGTGTGCTTTCTCCATTCAGTATCCATTGTCTTGAGCTGCATACAGCTAACATTGTTTTCTGTGGATGCTTGCTTTCTTCTTTAAGAATAATTAATCCGAAATTTAATTAAAAAAATCACTTTCCCAAACACAGTATTTCTTCATATTCTCATTTGGTGTATTTAGACTAATTTGTCTTGACATTGCAGCTGTGCTGCTCTTTGTGTTGCACAATCTTTTGAGTTTTGTTTCATTAAGAATGGAACTAAAGAATTTGGGGAAGGGGAGGGAAGAAGTGCTAGACTGTTAGAAGTTAATTTGCCGTAAACCAAAATGTTGAGAACAGATTACGAAAGCTATGAAGTGACATGTAAATGCTTGTTCAGTTTCACACTTGTGAGAAATAAGTCATTTAAGCTGTGTGCACATGAAATAGAAGTTTGGTTACTGCTACTGGGAATAATTCTTTCTTACTGGTATATTCAAAAGCATGGAGGAAAATGCTCAGAAGATAAGAAATTGATCTCTAGGTTACAAAAATCTTAAAGAGTGAACTAGCTTGAAAAACTAGCTTTACTCTGTTCACAGCAGCTTCATATGTTCTGTCTATCTAAAGTATACGACAGCTTAGAAAATTCATGTTTTCACTATGCTACTGGGGTTTGCTTTTTCATTTTGTGGATTTTTTGTTGTTGTTTGGGTTTTTTTCCTAAATAACAATAAGAAAAAGAGCTAAGAGTGAAGAAGATGCTTAACGTGCATTTCTTGATGTTGAATACCGCATAACTTCCCTGACTGTTCACCCTGATGCATCACAATTCCTTTCATCCTCTACATTCTACTTACTGGTTTCTCCTCAGTGTTGAAAACTGTGGTATGTTTGTCATGAATAAATGACCCAGCTCTGACTTTAAATACCTCTATGTTTTGGTTAAATGTCTTCCTCTGCAGCTGTGAGAGGTAAAACTGAAGCTTCAAGGATCAAACCAGAAGGCAGATAGTTTGATTAAACCACTTGACTTGATTTGAATTATTTTGGGGGCCTGGTTCATGACCTCTAATGCCATGGACAAAACCCATCTTTTGCTTGATACTTTTTTTTTTAATGGAGGATTAGCATGTCCATGCATCACCTCAGAAGACTAATGTGGTCTGTGTACCTGTTCAGACAAACTCCAGATGGGAAGGCCACCCAGGAGGCATCTTGCCCCGAACCAGTCAAACACTTAACTAGTTTGTCAGCAGCACAACAAGCACACAGAAGACTTCAGGTCTGGTAGGCAGATGTAGCTGAATCTGAAAGAAACTGGCAACAAGAAACTAGGTTGATCTGGTTTATGTAACGGGTAGAAAAACTGGGAACCAGAGTATGGAGGAAGCTGCTTTGATCAAGGAGGTGTGTGGTGCCAGAAGCTCAGTAAGAACACTGATTTATTTGGGGACTGCTTATACCACGAAAGAATAACTTCACTTTGGGATTGTTTTTCCCAGCGAGAGAGGAGGCTGGGAGGAGCAGTGGGCAAGCCTTTACTGTGAGCCTGGAAATGCATCCCCCGGTAGGGTGTGTCTGCCTCTGACAGTGCTTGTTTTCAAGTGCTGACTCCCAGCTGCTGCAGATGGCTGGAGGATGGCAGCAATCGAGAGGACTTTCTCTGACATCCATTTAGTGGAGATGTTGATAGCTGACTGCTAAGTTTTCTACATATGATAGTTGTTCTATCTTTATAGACTCCCTCAGCTTCAGCTTTCAAGTGGATTTGTGGGATAATGTGCCATGGTAAAGTGTAGGGGCTTGGTCTGAACAAGTTGTCTCAGAACACTGAGGTCTCATGCAAAGCTTTCCATGAATTTCTAATTCTTTAAAGCAGAGGAGCTGTGGGTTTTTTCCAATGTAGCCGTAAATGGCTTTTAAGAGATGACTTACATGAAGTGACTGTAGTACTGCTGCTGGGTGTTGTTTTAAGTCTGCATTTGAGATGCTGAAGACGTCACCCAAAAGTGTCCTCAACAAGCTGTGTTTGTCATGTGCCAATTTCATCTGGTTGAAAATGGGTTACTTTAGCCACAAGCTCTGAAAAATCAGTTTCTGTAATCTTTATACTTTGAAATAGTATAGCATAGTTGAGTGGGCTTTCTGAAATTTACTAGTCTG
>VZRX01009348.1:52711-82032 GCA_013398075.1 Notiomystis cincta | reverse complement strand
TTCTCACTCCATTCTTCTCTGGCCGTAGTTACAAATTTGCAGTAATTTTTTTTTTCTTCTAAAATCTGCTATTGCAGAGGTGTTCCCACCATTTCTGATCGGCCCAGCCTTGGCCCATCTGTTTTTGGAGCTGCCAGGGATTGGCTCTGCCAGACATGGAGGAGGCTTCTGGCAGCTTCTTGCAGAAGCCACCCCTGTAGCCCCTCTGCCCCCAAAGCTTGGCCATGCCAACCCAATACACTCCTCCACCCTTCTGCTGAGATTGGACCATATTGCTTGATGCTCGTGTTAAAAACTGAGGCTTTAGTGTTTCTGGTTCTCACAGGTCAGTTCTGTTTTGAACATCGTGTTCAAAGCCCATCTGTGCCATCAGGATTGACAAGTCTGGGGCTGAGTGATGCCAGGCAATGCTTGCAGGCCACTGGCACCGAGCCTGCCTTGCTGAAGGGTAGCTGCTTGCCCCAGCCGTGTGGGAGTGTGAGGAGAAGGAGCCAGTGGTCAGGGTGGCTCGAGCCCATGGAGTGGTGGGTGACCTGTCTGACACCACCGGCTCTATGCCTGCACTGCACTTGGGACTGGAAGTTGGTACCTCATCTGGTACCTCCTTTTGCCAGAAAATCCTTTTGGGGTCCCTCTCTGTGCCTTCAGGCACACGTGGCTGCTTGTCTGTTATAGTTTGCAGAGCAGCAGTTTATACCCGAAGTTTAAGACTCAGACTCTCTCACACACAGCTTTTCCTCATCACTGTCCAAACAAAAGATGCTTAAAATTCTCCCCAGCCAAAACACCCTGCAAGCCAAGCACACCACCTGCAGCAGTCATAGGTAGCAAAGATATTGTCTTTGATTAAAGTGGAAGAGGTGCAGGGGCGAAGCCTCACAGAGTTTCTGCAGCATAGGACAGCCAGGTTGAGTGGGCACCGACCGTGCTGCAGCCTCTACCTCTCCTTGGAGCTTTCTTCTCTCAGCTGCAGAAGGGCTTAAAATCCCTGCTCAGAGATCAGGGAGGGAAGGTACGGTACAACCACAAGAGTGTCACATTAACAGGAGCTGAAGTTTTCAACTGAGGCAGACCAGAAAACCTGCTGCAGGCAGATGCAACTTCGAGCCACGTTCCTCGCTGTACAGGGCGTGAGGGAGCAGAGGCAATGCCTTCACACCTCTCTCATAACTAACTGCCAGGCCAGAAGGCAGAAGACACCCATCTGCTGGGTTATCCCTGTCCTCCTCTGGCCAGCCTGGCCTGCTTTTCAGACAGGCTGGGTGTTTCAAGGTACCTCCCTGGGGAAAGCAGCTGCGGGTGCTTTCCCCATTATGGTTTGCTTTGCTGGGAACTTGTGCACAAGTCCAAACAGTTTTGTAGAAATAATGGAAATAGGAAAAATGCTACTGGGAAGGTTTGACAGCACCATCCACTGCCCAGTCAGCCTGTGCTGCTTCAGCCAGGCTGTGGCAGTGCCAGCAGAGAGCTGGCTCTTGGCACAGGCACTTCAGAGGCTTTCCACAGTACTTTTCCCAGCAGATACTCCCTGTGACGGGACAAGTAGCAGACACAGCTATGCGAGCAGCAGTGCCAGACACAGTGTAAGGTCTGTCAAGCGCCTCTGCTCCAATTCATGACATTTTTTCTCTTCCAAGCAGATAACAGTATCTATCCTACCCACCTTGAGTAAATGTTTAAGAGATAAGCAGCACTGTGTGTGCTCAGCAGCAATGACTGGACTCTGCTCATCCACTGGGGACACTTTCCTGGCGTGTCCTGCAGGGCAGTTTCAGGTCATGCTCAGTGTCCCACCTCTAAGCAACCCTCTTCTTCCTCTCTGTGGCATTCCCCACAGACACCTCCTCCTCCCCCAGCTCCACAGCCAGGCCCAAAAGCCATGCACACCTGACAGCCCCCATAAAGCACAGGGAAAGCTGCAGAGCTTGCGTTGGCTCCGCTGTGTGTTTGTGTGAGGACAGGAGAGCACACGGAGGGGGCAGGTTCACCAGGGAGGATACTGGCTGCAGCACAGCCCCACCACATGTTTGCAGAACCCACAGACAGGCATTTCTCCCTTCCTCCCCTGTCCTCCCATAAAATTAGGAAAGAGACACATTTTAATGACAGTTTGCGGAAATGTGCATTCCCCGCTGATTTGACATTGGGCAGAAAAAGTGTCTACAAAATCAATTTTTAATAAATGTAAACAACTAAATTATGAATGACAAAAATATCAGTGAACAGTTAAATATTAATCATGTAATTACTTAAATTAATACTTTTAGTGCAATATTGTGGTAGAGAGTTCCACTTACGCTGTGTCACTGCGTTGGCCAGACTGGTGCAAAGGGGACAACAGGGCCTCAGTGGCCCCCAAAGCAGAGGAACCTGGGGGCCTTAGGGCCTTGTGGTGCCACAACCCCAGTTGCTGGTTGTCCCATAGGTCCCACAATAGTGGGTGTTCTTCTTAAGACCTCTAGAACCAGATTTATTGGGAAAGAACCTCTATATTCTGTTCAAAATAAAGCTGTTAAAAAAATGGCTAAACTGGCCCAAACCAGAAAGCAAACTCCCCCATCCCAAAAACTTTTCTGTCCCAAATTGCCATGAAACTGCCTGGCAGCTGTGTGTGATGTGCAGACCCACAGCTGTGCTCGGTGATGAGCTTTGGGAAGACCAGAGGTGCTCTGGAGAGAGCTGGGGGTGTCAAAAGCCCTGGCTGCTTCTGAAGTGGAGCTGAGAGAGTTGATGAAGGAGATGGTGTGTTGTGAGCCCTGCTGTGGGGGCTGGACTTACTGCCCTGCAGGCCCCCTCTGTGCTCCTGCCTCACCAGGTGCTGCAGGGAGCCTGCAGGGTGGAAAATTGGTCACCAGGATGAAGGAGGGTGGGCAGAAGCCCTCTGTAGGTACATGCAGGCAGCACAGGACTTCTTTCCTTGCCCAAGAAACTAAGAAAAGAATTTACTGGCACTCTTGTCCTTGTGGGTTGGCTGTCTGTGTTGTTTGTTTTTAATCTAATTAAAGTAGATCTTAATATCATAGTAAAATTGGTATAAAGCTAGAAACTCACCCCTCGGCGTTTTGGCGAAACATTATTGAAAATGTAAAACCCTTTAGCAGAAACAACAGAAGCACAAAGAAACAGTAGGATTGGGACCAACAGGTTGTGTTCTGGCTCTTGGGAGAGGCAGAGAAGTGTATCCAGCCAGGGCTCAAGGTGCCAGGCTGGACACCAGCCCCGTGGTGGCTCTGCGGCAGCGGTGGCCGAGGGCAGGGGCCCTTCGAGGGCTGGAGTGGGCTGCACTGCAGAGCAGTGACCAGGCAGGTGGGCAGAGCACATTGCTGGGAGGGCAGGGGCAACTGAGGAGGAGGAGCAGGTGACAGGGAGGATCTGTGCACTGGGCAGATGGTGTGAGCCCAGCGGGACCTGGCCAGGGCAGTGGGGGCCGTGGAAAGACACGCTTGGCATCCTTAGGCTTGCAACTGCTGGAGTTGATCCTGGCTCAGTCTGCTCCCTGTATGGAAATTAAATATTGGACACAGATTATACGAGTGTTTCTAAATTAGAAAGTGAAGCATCTCTTGCAAAAAGGTGGAATGCTGAAGAAGTGTTCGTTGTTCAGACTCGCCCTTTGCTCTAGGATCCCTACAGCTCTTTCTGCCTTGCCTCCCTTGCCCTGTGCCTCCTGCTTCTTCACAAGCATCACTGGAAGTACCATTCTGTGTACCATAAGCAAGTGTCTCCTGAAAATGCCATTAACTTATTTGTCCACCAGTACAGTACTGGTTGCCATGACTACTCATAAAAACAACCATTTTCAGGCCAACTGCTGCCCAGTCTGAGCTGCAGCAGTTGCCTGTGACTTTTAACTCACAGCACACAGTGGGTCACTGGAAGGAGCAGCTTCCTGAGGCTGCCAGCTAGGCTGGTACCTTCTTATTTCTGATTGATCATCAGCAAGTCTGTACAGTGCAAAGCTCTTCCTATCCCCCTGCACTTGCTGACTTGCTGGCTCTCCGACGGCCTGAGCACATTTTGTTCTGGCTGCCAAAACTCATCCACGGAGAGCTTCATGTTCCGGTGCAGAACGTGGAGCTACTCCTGGTCACTGCGCTCTTTTCCATAGCTTCCCACATGGTGAGGAGTCCTGTCAGGTGAACTGTCCATTTGAAGCTGCCATTTGAGTTCATTTTGTGCTCTCACAGCATTGCATTTTCCAAAGGACTTTTCCAGGTATGGTTTAAACTGGCCAGACGGGAGAATCGGGAGCACTTTCCACATGCAGCATTACAACATGCTTCAGTGGAGTTGGTTCTTGGAACATAGCAGCCCCCTAAAATGTCAAATAAATCCTTAAACTATTCATCACTCTGTTTTTGGGGTGGCAGTTAAGTCTTTCAACACTCCATGAGTTTCTTTCCCCAGCAGTAATTTTGCTGGTGAAGAAATACAGCTCAGGGCACTCCACAAAGTGGAGCCTCAAAATTCATGTTTTGTTTTCATTACCAAAAAAATGCTTTACTACATTAAAGAGTGGCCCATTAAAATCTTGTACCCTGTCTTCTCTGCACCCTGTCGTTGTTGGCAAATCTTCCCCCTGCCCATGCAGAGCCGAGCAGCTTTGCTTCTGCAGACTCCACAGAGAAAGAGCAGCGAAGGGGAGGAGGTTTCAGCCACAGCTCAGCCTGTAAGATGTAAGATCTCAAAACTTCCAATAGCCATGCAAATTTACTCAGTAAATGTATGTACTGAACCTTAAGCTATCTGTGCTTCCTCTGCTTTCAGTGTAACCCCGCACACTGAGCAAAGGAAATAAATTAACTGTCTGGTTCCTGGAATAAAATGTAACGCTGTACAAAGCTGTGTATTTAGCTGTCTTGGGCAAATGGCCCTAAAATAACGACAAAAAAGAAAACAGTGAATTACAGGAGTCTTACTGAACCTTGTGATTATATAAATTAAATGTTGCCAGGTGAACTGGATGGTATTCTCTGATACTGTAGGAATGCTAGAGGTTGGAGAAAACAGTAAATGTTATAATGAGGGTTTAGGAGAGCACTTGGTTTTTCTCACAAGTAACTCAGACTAGCTGTATGCTGGCATGGGCATGAGAGCAGGCAGTAAAACCTGGAGCTTCCTTAATTAAGAGGGCAGAAAGGTTTTTTAGCAAAATGCAGTGGAGACTTACTGAGCCCGTTTTTATTGAATATTTCCACAGTTTATTTAGATATAAACGGCGCATTAATAAACTGTATTAGCAAGTTAGAAGATCAGAGCCGGGTGCAGCTGTGGAGGGCTCATGAGCCCAGGGCTCAGGGCCAGCTGCTCAGGGCACAGCCAGGAGCACCAGCAGGGCGATGTAGCAGCAAACCTGCCCTATCCCAGTGGGCACTGGGGTCACTTCCAGATGCTCTCCACACTGCTGGGCCTGAGAGCTCGGGCTGGGGTGGCTGTGCTGGGAGGAGGGAGGCAGCAAGGCTGTGACTGCAGCATTCATCAGCAGTGCTGGACATTGCCTTCAGCAGGGTTTGCTGAGCTTGTTTTCCAGGGAAGGGGAAAGCCCTGCCCTGGTCTCGATGAGGGACACGGGAGCATTTCATGGGTGATTTGAAGGGGCGGCTCGATAGTGAAATCCAACCAGCTGTGGGATAGTCTCTCTGGGAAATGGAGGAGTCCTCACTGGCAGGATTATTTAAGACTTGACTTTGAAAGATGAGACACTGCAGTTGGGAACAATGCTGCACTGTCAGAGAGATGGACTCAATTACTTAATAGGTCGTTGCTGTCTGTCTCCTGCGTTTTCCCTTTCAAGAACATATATTCAGCTGGGTTATTTCTCATGGGAAGACAAAGCCTTGTGAGAGAAACCAGGCATTTGGAAGGGAGAGGCTGGAGGAGCAGCAGCCAGGCAGATGCCTGGTTTGCTCTCTGCGGGAGCAGGCTCCTCAGGACTGGAAAATCCTGGGGTGATGTGGCTGTTGTGGTCCTTTGGTCCCGTAATCATCTGATCCCCCGGTCTCATAGGTCTTGCTCCCATTTTTTTTCCTCACAAAAGATTTGCCATGGTGTTCCCCCGCCAGACTCACCCCCAGCAGTGCTGGTGGTGGCCCTGTGGTCCCACAGGCTATGCCATAGGTGCTGCACGGGCCATTGATTTCTGTTTTTCCAAAACTTTCTGCATTGGATGGACACCAGCTGGTCCATACAGCCCATCTCAGTGGGTGGGCAGCCTCTCCTTCAGCACAGGAAGACCTGGATGGTGTTTGGTCAAAGGACAGCCAAGCTGGAGGCGAGCTCATGGCCAGGAACCCAGCTCTGAGGTAACCACTTGGTTCTCCTAGCAGGATGTGGTGGACAGGGAGGTGTAACCGAGCCAGGGCCTCGTGCTCTCACAAAATGGCTCTGCCAGCTGTGGGCTGGTGTTCCAGGGCGCTCTCCTCGTCGGGGCCGGGCCTGGCTGGCAGCCCTGGCTGAGGGGGGCCCAGTGCCAGCGCAGTCATGGGGCCCTCACTCCGGTGTGTCACCGCACAGGGCACCCACCCCTGTGCACATGTTTGTCACCAAATGAGCATCCTTATGCACATTGAACTGATGCACCTAAATTGGTTGTTCTTAAGCCCCAAGGCTGTAATGAAGTTTTGTCTCTTGCCCATTTCTTTTTCTCTTCTTTTTTCCAGAATAAGTCGTCTGTTTAATGGCACAGAGCCTATTGTCTTGGACAGTTTAAAACAACATTATTTCATTGATCGAGATGGGGAAATTTTCAGATATATATTAAGCTTCCTAAGGACATCTAAGCTACTGCTCCCAGATGACTTTAAGGTAAGGAAAGCTATAGTCTGCAATCTGTTTTTTCCTCCTGTTCTGTCATTTGTTTTGGTGCAGTTTGGTTTGTGTGCTTGACCTAAGCACACTTAACTAAATGTTGCTGTTTATTTGTTAGGATTTTTAGTACTTGTGTATTACACTAGGGATGCTATTATTTAATAAATGGACCAATGGTTGTCATGGATACCAAGAAAAGTTAAATGATGAAGCTTATGGCTAAATCATTTGTTCTAAACTAATTGTATTTTCTCACATTTTTAGGTTATTTATCAGGGTATAACAACAATTAAGAAGCAACATCAGCAACTTGCACTTAGTAGGGTTTATTGCTCAGAATCTGAAAGAAATGTTTTTAAATTTGATACTTAGAGGATTTGAACTGTATAAGTCTTTTTCTTGTTGGTATAAAAAAGAAACACCCTTAAACAAGCCCATGAGGATTTCTGTTAGATGTAACCCATGCAGATACTTTGATATCAGGAAGCAATCTACTCACAATTAATGTCAAAATATTCTTGGGAGAGGGAATTGACTGAGGGCTTTTTAAGGAGCAGGACATGTTTTGTATGAAATCATGGTGCTGGTTGTTTCTTTGCAGGCCTTGGTGGTTTAAAGGCTCTCCTCTTAACCTTGTTTGTTTGGCTTTGCACTTGCGAAACTTCCAACATTGTCACACTTATGTATGAAAATTAGAAGACAAAAGTGTCCAAACTGTAGATGACAAGATTCAACAAAAGCACTTATTCCAGGATGAAATGATGAATAAATTGGGGTGGCAGATGGGGATCTGCTCAGTTAGAGGACAAAGAGCATTGCTAGGAAGGAAAGCTCCTGCTTTCTCTGAAATGAAAATTTCACTTTGTTGTACTGGCTGGGCCACATGGTCACTTGGTCAGTTGTGACTGAGTCCAGGGTTGTGCTAGTGCTGGTGGCTCTTGCTTTGGAGTAGAGCTGGTCCTTGTGCTGCAAACTCAGCTGTTCTCACCTGAGTTAGGAGGATAATCATGTCTGACCCCACTGTGGGAGGGTCTGCAGCTCACATCTTGTCCCAAGGCAGGGCAGGTTTTGGCAGCCCTGAGCGGTTTGGAGCTCCAGCCCAGAAGGGCTGTCCTGATCAATGGTGCTGCTGGCAAGGGGCAGATGGGCTTGGGATGTTGTCCCGGGGTTTTGAGGTGCTGTGGGATGGGGGGAGAGCCAGAACACTGAGGGCTGGGTAGGAGAGAACCCTGCAGAGAAGTGAGAGAAAACCTGTGTGTAGCAGTGAAGGTAAAGACAGAGCAGTCCTGGGGGTTGTAAGATGGATCAGGTAACGGGGCTGGATGGAGGAGTGGGAGAGGTACCAGAGACATGCTTTAGCTGCAGTGTTTCAGACTCCAGTGGGACAAGGTGTGAGAAGAGAGGCTGGGAGAGAAGAGAGGCTAGGAGAGAAGAGAGGCTAGGAGAGAAGAGAGGCTAGGAGAGAAGAGAGGCTAGGAGAGAAGAGAGAGAGGCAGTTGGAGCCAGTCATGGCCTAAAGCGGCATCCGGATTTCAGAGGTGCTCGGTAACAGAACCTGCAGGATTGGGCTGGAGCCTGGAGGGGAGAGTGCCTGTGGATGCCAAGGACGTGTCTGCACAGCGAGCCCCAGCAGGGCAGGGGAGTCTTGGGGAGCTGGTGCTGTGCCCAGCTCAGGCCCCTGCTCCACACCATCCCTTTGCATAGGGTTAACTCTATTTTATTTAGTTCCTCCCTGGGAGAGCTTTAGAGCAAACCCCAGGCTAATGAGGGCTCAAGAACAAAGCAAAGCATTGCTAGGTAGGGAGTAACTAAATAAAAATGCATAGAAGAATGCACTGTAAAGCTGTATTAAAACTGCACTGTAAACGGATTTGACTTCACAGAAATCGTGTAATTTTGCCAGCATGATTAAAGTGACAGAAGACAATAATCAAAGGCAGCAAGTGGAATCACTCGGTGTTTCTAAATGCAAAACTCTATTTAAGGTATAAAACCTGACAGCTTTTCCAGTGAGACTTGCATTAAATGTTCTTTATGTCAAACAAAGCATTATCAAGTGTTTTGAATATTTATTAGTTTTTACCCCTTAATTTAATCAAGCAGTTTATTAGCCTCAAGGTTTAGCCAAGTTACTTTTCAACTTGAATTGCTGCTCGGATGGTTATTTTGGAAAGTTTGGAGTGTTAGTACCACACCAGCATTATTGTGTTTGCTATTTCAGTGTTGTTTTCAGACTAAGTTAACACTGAAATGCAGAGAGAGTGGGGGGTGTGTTCCAAGCCTAGTGATTCTTTATTATCAAGTCTGAGTGGTGTGTTTACAGTGAATATTAATTACACTTCCAAGTACTACGAAGCCAGAACTTGAAAGTGTCTCCCAGGTCTTCGTGCTGAAAGTAGCACTCTTACGGTTCCTGCAATTTTCCTGGGTTTGGGGGATTTTAAGCCCCATGAAGTGTGCTGAGGACTGGCTGTGAGTGTTTGGCTGGGTTCTGCTGTGCAGCCAGCCTGTGCCAAGCTGGTGATGGTGCAACCTGGAGCTGCTTCCAGCTGCCTCTGCCTGCTCAGATTCAGTGTCCTGTGTGTGGGACACAGGGACGCCGTGAGCACCCCCAGCCTTGAGCAGAGCATGGGGCCAGCACCCCCAGCTCTGCCATGCTGCTGCTCCTCTTCTGGTCCCAGACACTCCTGCCTTGATCTTCTGGGTTTTCCCCAGGACATCGTGAGCAGCTCATGTCCTCTTCACTGTCAGTACCTAACTGCACACAGAACCAGGACCTGTTGTGCCTGCTTGTTAGAGACTCACTCCCAGCTCAGAGAGCATCAACAGACAGAGGCAATGTGTGTATTTTTACTCCCTCCCAAAGAGAGGAGGAGCACAAAGGCACGGGACACCTGACTTTTGTGTGCATCACAGGGCCACCACTCTAATTTATTAATACACTTACAAAATTAGTGTGCTTGCATCTAAAGTCTTCTCAAAATGACCTCAGGAAATGGTGCAGTTGTCATTGTAGAAGTGAGCAACTTTCTTTCATAGCCAGGAGTCAGATCTTCACAGCACTAAAAATATAAAAGAAACATTGAGTCAGGATGACAGTTTGTTGTTTCATGTAATAAAGAATAACAAGTGAAAAATGGACAGAAAGAGCCATTTCAGCCTGTCCAGGAGTCAGCATTAGGTACAGAAATAAAGGATATCTGTGGTGCTGAGAGAACAGTATCAGGTCCGTGGGACACATGGTCTCAGTCTCTGCTGGCTGTCCCTGCCAGGAGTAGCAGATTTGTACCAGCCCACTGGCACTGACACCTAAACAGCAGCACAGCTGGCCTTGAGGTCACACCTCCCAGCTCCTCCCCAGCAGGATGTCACCCCTGTCAGAGGGGACTGCAGAATGTAGCCCGCATGAAATCCACCACAAAGAAAGCTTTTCTACCGAACAAAAAGCAGAAAATTACTTTGTGAAAGGCAAAAGGCTGCATCTTTGAAAGATCTGTTTATGTTTCCCATGAGATCTAAATGTAGGCCAGAAGGTGTGGCTGGAGAAAGGCTGTGTGCATCCCACCTGCCTATCTGCTCCCTTTTTCAGGTAACCTGGCAGAACTTCCCCACGAGTTCCTACAACAGCCACAAGAAGTTGAAGGCTCATGGTAAAAAAAAAGCTGTAAAGGCTTTTTGTGGTACTTCACAGAAAAATTAAAGGCAATACTGTCTATGTCCCCTTTCAGTCTGTCAAAGAGCACCCTGCTTGTGACTGCTACTGGTGGTGGGAATCACCTTTGGAGTAAAATGTGTTTACTGGGATCAACAGAAGCAGCTCCGCTATACATCATAGTGCTTGGCTCTGGTACTGCTGCCAGGGAGCTGAGAGCACAGGGAAATAGTCCTTATAAGAAATGGGAGATGCATTAGTCCTGCAGGACAAGGAACTCCTGGGTATTGTATGAAATCTGCTGTGGAATGCTGCCTGCTGCCCAGCAGCACTGCAGTGCCACCAGGCTGGAGCCTCTTGAGAGAGGCGCAGGATCCGTGTGCAGGGATCGGTGCTCCTGGGGCATAGGAGCTGTGCTCTGGGGCTGAGTTTCAGGGAACTCTCTGCGCTTGGCACTGTGGCTGCTCCCTGCCTGTTCCAGTGAGATGTGCCTCTCCTGGATGGGTCCAGGAAGATCCGTGTCTGCATCTGCCTTTGGTAACTTACCAAAACTAACAGCGTGGGAACGTTTTCAGGCAGGTCCTGTAGCATTTCCCTGGCGAGGTCTCTTGTGGGTTTCATTCTTCTGTTTTAAATTTCATAGTAAACTTCAGAAAATCTTCAGGATAGTATTTGATATCTGCAGTGCATAGGTGGAAATACCTATGTCAGTATTACCTGGGCATCCTAAGCATTCAGTGCAGGTAGTCCAGAGCTGGGTTCCCCCTCTGGCCACAGACAGGCAGAATCTGAACAGTGTGTAAAACCTGAAGGAAAAGATTGTGAGCTTGGTGTGTGGAGCCCATGACCCTGCCTAAGCCCAGGATTTAGAGGACCAGACCCCCGTGCTGTGAGCCACTCATTTTGTATTCCTGGCTCTGTGAAATCCTCTTCCCTCCCTAAACACACTGTCGGATCCCCTCAGACATTTGCAGAAAGGCCAAATGTCCCATAAGAGGTGCAGAGCAGGGGGGGGCAGCCTGTGCTGCTGGTGGCTGTGGGGTCACACAAGGTGTCCCCTCCCAGCATTGTCACTGGTGGACAGCAGTGAACTTCCCTTGCCTACAGAAGACACTTTTTTATCCTCTCCACTTGTTACTGTGCTACAGCACAGCAAATTCCCTTTACTGGCACTGCCTGACAGTAGGTGCCCTGATTCTCTGCCATCACCTCTTGACACCAGAGTCAGTTCCCTGGGTCTGTTACAGGGCCCCTCTTCAGGTGCACAACCCTTTCCATATCTGTGCTCAACCCAAGTGTGGAATAGACACGGACATGAGAGTCTTAGAAACTAATCCAAACACCCTGGCTCAACCCAGGCCATTGTAGCAGGTGCTCACCTTGTCCCACAGAGCATGTGATGCTCCAGCACAGCCCTGGTTTCCACACAGCCACCTGAAGTGCGGCTGTGTCATTCTGGGAACAGTAGTGAAAGAGCTGTTCCATCTGAAAGCAGGTTTTCTTCTCACAAAATGGTATCAGAATGTCAAATTTATCCTGTTTGTTTTTGGGCAAATGGCAGCTAGCAAGAGTCCCAAAAAAACTGCAGTTGATGGGATGGGCTGAGTTGGCTGTGGGAGAAGAAGAATTTTGCTTGGTTTATGGCATTGCTGTTCTGGCCTGAGGGTGCAGGACCATTGAACTGCTGTGATTCAGGATAGTGTCAGGCTGGTCCAAAGACCAGTGAAGGCAGTCAGAGGCTCTGTAACGTAATGGGGCTTTGCATCCAGCCTCAGGAGCACTGTACTCCTCTCTGCTTCCAGAAATGAAGGGCTGTTCCTTCTATCACGGTGCCATCTGACCAGGTTTTACTGTTGAGTTTTCCTAGCACATACTCACCTGATTGATTTTACAAATAATACCTTATTTTATAGTGTCCACGAACCCAGATACTCTAAAACTGGTTTTTCAGGACCTACTGAAAACAGCAGATGACTTTCCATTGCCTTCAGAAAGCACTGGGTGCTCCTGTTCACTCTACACCATTACATTTTTCCTTTCTTGAAAAAGCAATCAATGGCACCAGCAGATGCCAAGTGAACATTTGGCAGGCCCCAGCACACACCTCTAGTGAACACAGTTAGGTTGTGGACTGTGCTGATTCAGTGTCTTGCACAGAAATTTCAGAATTTTTATTTTTTTTTTTAATTTAGGCCACTAATCCCTGTAGGTTTAAACTGATCCCCTGATCAGTACCCAGGGAACTTCAGTGGTGGACAGAGAAAAGCAGTAATGGTTCAGCAGAGAGTGCTGGTTTTGGGGAAGGGTGAGAATACCTTCCATCAGTGGATGAGGCTTTGGGGCTGATACCTGAGACCAGGTAGTGCAGCAGGCCTCCACAGTTCTTTGCCTGGCCTGTTCCCAACTCCAGTTTGGTTGTTTGCAGCATGCTCTCTTCATGATTTCATCTTTAATCTTGTGGTGGTTTCCATCTTCCAGCTGTCCCATGACAGTGTTTGTTGCCCTCATTTCTTCTCACTTGCTCTTATCCCTCTTCCTCTCTGCTCCTCTTATCCTCGGTCCTCTTAGCCAAGTGCACATTGTCCCAACTTCAGCAGACATCAAAGAGATGTAAAGGATTGGATGTCCCTGTTGTAAGTCGATCACCTTGCCCTGTCACTGTGAATATTCATATGTCTCCAGGCTGCAGGCAGCCCTGAGGTTGAAGGAGCACCTCCACTACCGGTGGGTCTGTGGTGCCAAATTTGAGCAGAGCTAACTGCTTTGGTTCAGTAGTACCCTGCAGCAGCAGAATTTACAGGTTAATACCAAACCACTATGAAGACTCTCACCTTTTTGTGCTGCGTGTTCATTGGCCTTTGATTCCCCCTCCTCCCTGAGTCCTGGGGCAGCAGCACACCCGTTATTTTTCATGTAAGTTTGGTGCCCATTTCTTGATTGCTTCTTGTCATATCATTCTTTCCAGTCCAAACGATTTCAGTCATTTCGGTCTTGGTTTTTCATTTCATTTCATTGGTGTAGAACTGCCTTTTGTCCCAGGTGTTGACCTCCAGCACACCCCACAAAAGCACCCGTGGTTTACACATTTGCATGTGTAAAGAGGTGCAAGAGCCTGGGAAGCAAACACGGGTCTTTGCAGGGAGGTGCTGAGCTCTTGCTGCTCCTCTTCCCCTCGGGAGGCTGGAGGAGGCTGTGGGGCAGAGGGAGCAAAGTGCCCAGAGGGGCTTCTCCCTCCCCTTCTCCTCTGGCTGGACCTGGGGGCACAGCTGCCTCCTTGGCTCTGGGGATGCTCACACCCTTTGCCTCCACTTGCTCTCACATATTTCAGCTGAGGTGGGAAGATCTGTCAGAATCTGATGAAACAATCACTGAACTGGGAAGTGGATCAAACTGGGAATTTGAATTGCCCAAAGCCCAAGTGAAGTGATGGACAAATGTCAGGGAAGAGCTGCTTCTTTTCAGCCGTTGGAGCGCACAGCTGAGCTCCCGGCCAGCAGGATGGTCTCCACCTCCATTAGTTCACCAGCTCCAAAGTACACTTTAAATACATGAATAGTCATGAACTGCAGGCAGCAGCTGAGCTGCTGCAGCTGAATTTCAGCCTCAGCAAAGATGGGTGAGAAGTGAAGCTGAACTGACATCTCCATCTCCTGAAGTGTGCGAGGGGCGACAGTGAGCCCGAGATCTGCTGTGAGATCAGAACTGTGCAGGGCCACAACTGAAGATCAGGGCTCGGAACATCTTCTCTTACATCAGCAGGCTTTGTTTATTGCAACCAGTTATTCTTATTTCTTATTCCAAGAGTAAAGCCTTCTGGCATTGAGCTTGTGGGGTAATAAGATAATTCAGTGCAGTGGGAACTTCTCGGTCAGCTCAAACAGATTCAACACCAACACCATGAGGTTTTCTGTGGAGGTGTATGTGGGTACCTGTTGCCTTTGCTCTCTTGCTGACAATACGTAAGCCTAAGTAGGTCAAACAAGAACAATACTCATTTTTAAAAGAGAACTATAAGCATTTCTAGTTTCTCTCTCTCCTTCTCCTTTTTTTTTTTTTTCCCAGGACTTTAATCTTTTATATGAAGAAGCAAAGTATTACCAGCTGCAGCCAATGATTAAGGAACTTGAGCGATGGAAACAAGAGAAAGAACAAAGGAAACATTTCCAGCCTTGTGACTGCTTGGTTGTAAGAGTGACTCCAGATCTGGGGGAAAGAATTGCATTGAGCGGGGAGAAGGCTTTGATAGAAGAGATCTTCCCAGAGACCGGGGACGTCATGTGCAACTCTGTAAACGCGGGCTGGAACCAGGACCCCACCCACGTTATCAGGTTTCCCTTGAATGGATACTGCCGGTTGAACTCAGTGCAGGTAATGGCCTTTCTGTGCTGCCTCATCCCTTGCTGGGGTGCTTTTTTACTATGTCTTGTTCAATTATATGCAAATTATTTGCTTCTGCCCAATTACTTTCAGTGCTTATACTGCAAGGAAACATTTTCCTGCCTGGTGAGATCACAGTCTTTCAGGTTTTCCGAAGTCTAAGCAGAAAAATACATTTAGATTTTGTGTATGTTAGTGCCATGCTGGTCTCATAATTGTGTTATACTGATAAATGCTAATTTTTTTCATCAATGTATAGCCTTTGGCAGTTTTTTTTTTTTCCCTCCAAAGTGCCTCTAGGAAGAAAGAGAGAGTTCCAAAAACTACAAAAAAAATCTCCACACCATTTTATAGAAAATGCAACAATGTGTAAATGCATAATTTATGTCTCACTCATAATTAAATGATGGTGCCTGCGGGATGGACTTAAAAAAATTGATCTCTGCACTTTTTTTTTTTCAAAAGGATGTTCTATAAAAATTGCCCAGAGTATTTTAAACAAAAATGTATTTCATTTTATACTCAGAGTTTTGACATTAGGTTTAAAATTAAACATATGAAACAAAAGAAGATAACTGGACAGATAGGTGGATGGCAGGAGGTGGTCTGTGTTTAGGCAGCAGTGGGCAGGCAATGCCATTTCTCAGGGATCACCAGCCCTGCAGCCAGAGCTCTGCTGCTGTGGCTGTCCTGGGTCTGTGGGGAGGAACCAGACCATGGGGCCTTAACTTGGGCCTTAATTAAGACGGGCAGGACAGACCTCCTCCTTTTCCTGTGTATTGCTTTGGAATACACTGCACATGCTCATGTTATGGGAAGGGAAGTCAACCTAGAGGGGAGTATTTCCTAGGGTACCATCCTCTGCAGATGGGCTGTGGCTGCAGATGTGAACTGGGCTGTGGGAAAGGCCATGGATGTCTTGACAATCTCCCCTGTGGGCAAAAACCCACAGAAGAGCTGGTCTGTGGGCCAGGCCACCCAGACTGCCTGGGGAGCAGGTACAGCAGCAAGGCAGGACAAGAACCTGAAGCTCCTCTACCTGAGTGGCTCTTACACAGGAGGCTCAGGCACCTTCTGCCTCCCAGGCTCCCAGGCTGTCAGGGGACACTTCCAGGAGAGCTGCAGTCCCCTGAACATGTATAGGTGGGTGCAGTCATTTCACAGACGTGGCTGTAACAGTGACCCTGCTCCACGGGCAGCTCTGCCTGTGCACCCTTGTCTGAAACCATCCCAAACCCACTGGGCTTGGGTGGGTTCTGCTTCAAGACTCCCAAGTGGTGGTATGTGGTTGAACTTCACGGGGCTGTAGGTAATTTTGCACAGTCCTTGGCAATTTCACACTTGGCAAGGTTTGGGATGGGTTTGGCAGGGTTTGGGGTGGGCTGTCCCAAGCCCAGGGGCTGGGGGTGCTCAGAGGCAGCTCCGTTTGCTGGCAGTGGGACAGGGAGGTGTCTCCATCACTGCTGGGAGCAGGGGGAGCAGCTTGGCTCAGGTGAGCAGGTAGGGAGGAGCATCTGTGTCCCAGCCACGCTGTCCATGGCACCCTGCTAGAGCCCACAAGGAATTAGGGGAACTGAAACAGTGAAGGGTCACTGTGAGCCACTGACCAGCTCAACAGTGCCTGGCAAAGCTCTGGATGCCCCTGTGGCTGAGATCTGTTATCCAGAGTGCTGTAACTCACAGGGTACATGTGCTACATGTGTAGTAAAAGCTGAACACTAATTGCTGTTACTATTTGAATGTGTTTTGAATTCAGTCAAAATTCAGACAGAATCAAAGAGTCTCTTTGCAAGTTCATGTTGTGGAAAAAATTTCTGTCAAAGAGTCTACAGTATAAGTAATACTGTTAAATTACATCATTTTACTAAATTATATAATTTTACTATATAATTAATAGAAAGTGTTTTCAAACACTTTCTGGAAAATTATGCCTTTCTGAGACCAAAGGCTGATGAAATCAGCAGCTAATTAGCATTGGCTCTGATGAACTCTGGTCAGCACATAAGCACTGCTCTTCCCCCTCCAAGGATTTTTTTGGCAAAACAATATAAAGGCAAAAGCTGGAAGTACAGCGAGGCAAATGCGCAGACTTAAGGGAGATGGGTAGTGGTTGGAAGAACAAAACTGCTTGCAAAGAATCCCAGAGAGCAACACAGGAAGCCTCTCTGCTGTTTGCTGAGGTGATACTTTACTTCTGTCTCCCCGTGCTCTGCTCAATGTATTTGGTAGCATGATTGCAATATTTATAATTTTTTTTCTATATTTGGAAAATATTTTCATTAAATGCTTTATATCAAGAACTGTGCATATATAACAAAGAACATCCACACCTAACAGGCAAAAAAAATACAGTAAATCTTAATTTTACACCCATTTGTATAGGTATATATATATATATACATACCTATATATATATACCTAAATATATATATATTTATATATAGGTATAGGTTTTTTCAACTCGTTGCAATAGGTTCTGGAGGGAATCATGAATTTACCTTAGAGAAAATTCTGTGATGCTTGTGAATGTTGAACATTAAGTCTTCATAATTAAGAATGTATTTGTTAATATTCTGCAAAATTTAAATGAAATGCATTAAGTGAAAGGATCAGGTTTCCATTTGGAAAACCTTACAACAAAATCACATTTGCTTGGAATAATGGAAGACAGTGTATATTAAATCCGAGCACAAATCCTCTTTTAATAACGTGCATGTGTCCCTGTACATGGAGAGTCACAGCTGACATTCAGATTTTGGCATAGTCTCTTTGGAGATTTCCAGCCAAGTAGCTCTGATTTGACTCAGAGATGTTCACTGCTCTCCCCCTGTCTGTGTCTTACCTTCAGAAGAAATAATGTGCATAGAGTCAAATTCTTTAAATGGAATTTCAGCCTGTCCATGTTCAAAATGCCGTTCAGTCCCATGCACAGAAACACTGAAAAGAGCCTTTCTCCCTAGACCCGAGCTCAGCCTCATCCAAGGGACACTTAAAACTACAGTATTTAAACATCCTCAGCATTGTTTACAGGATTTGGCCTGTTGTGTTCCTTGCTGAAAAAAATGGATGATCTCAAGGTTTTTAACACCAGATTATAGCCTGCAGTCCGGTCCTTGCAGCACGTACTGAGCAAAAAGGAATCACTTTGTTGGGCGTGTGGTGCTCTGAGGTGTAATGTCTGTCTGCACTGGGTGTTTGCAGAGAGAGGCTCAGTCAGAAAGAATCCTGTGGTAACATTCAGCCTTCCATAGCTTTGGTCTGAGGCAAGCCAAGGGCACCCTCTTGCCTGTTTTGTCTTACAAGAAATTGATTTCAAAAACTTTTTAGCAAGGATTTTGAAGTCCCATCTCTCTCAGAAATCTTACCTGTCAGTCCTCTGTTCTACTCCCCAATTCAGTGGGAGAAGCCTCCTTTCCCACGGCTGGGCTGTCTCTCACCCTCATCCTGTCCAGGGCCAGGAGCAGTGATACATCATACAGGCAGAATATGTTCCATCCTGTGAGACAGCAGCCTCCTCCTTCCGTCTCAGACTCCTCCTGCCCTCCTCTCTGAGGAGGAACAGTGCTGGTGTCTGCACCCCATTTCTGTCTTACAGGCCACATACAGCCCGGATGAGTAAGAGGGATGAAAGATTTCTTTCTCTATCTTAAATATATTTTATTAACCCACTCTCCTGCCTCTTCTTTTCTCTCCCACTTCATTTTTCTTCCATACTCTGATGTGCTTTTTTGATCTTTCAGTTCTACTACTTCCTTGCAGTGTGGAGTATGTAAAAATCAGGGCAAAAGTCAGGGAGATTTGGCAGATGTGACTTTCTGAGAATGTTAAGTCCCTGTGTCCCAGGGCCAGGCAGAACTCCTCGGGCATGTTGATTTTCAGCAGCCTCGGCATGGCTTAGGCAAAGCTCTGCTGGAGCAGCCTCTTTCCTTTGCCTCTCCTTAGAGCCAGGGTAGCAGAAGTAAAACGTTTTAGTTACCCCTGAAAAGCCAAACCCTGGATTAAATGCAGATGGATAACACAGGCAGCCCTGGAGGAGGGATCGAATGGACTAAAACCAGCAAACGCTGCTGCCATGGTTTGTGTTGCACTGTGGCACCACCCTGGACACAGCCGTCCTTCCAACACCGTGCGTCTGGAAGAAGCGAAGCCACCACTCAGGCAAAAGGAATGGTGCCCTGAGAAGTGCACCAGGGCCTCACATGGGTCTGTGTGGGGTGAGGGCAGCTCCTTGACTGGGTACCCAGTGAGGCAGTGCTCACAGAGAAACCGAAGAGGGACTGAACTCCTTCTGTAACCTAAGCCCAGGAAAGCTGGAGTTGGCTTTGTCTGGAGGTGGATGTATTGCTTGGACACTTCTCTAGGATGAAGAACATGTTTGTAAAGGGCTTGGTCCAGGTTGCTGTGGGTGCAGAGAGGTGTCACACAGGACTGCTGCTGCTGTGACCGGGACCCTCAGGTTTAATGAACCATCGGTCCTGTCCCTGGTCCACGTGCTGCCACCATGGGAGTGTACCTTGGGCACAGGCTCTCAGTGCCCCTTGATGGCATTTATCAGTAGAGAAAAACACAGCAACCATTTTTCCAGGCTGCTGCCCAGGACTTAGGAGAGCCTGAGTGGGTCCTGCACTGTGATTGTGCCCAAGGTGGATCTGGCATCTGCTCTCACCTGACTCTGGGGAAAGCCTGGCGTTCCTGCTCTGCTGGGAAGCTGAATATCAACATGCTCACGCATGTGAGAACACAGCCCCGATCCCATTGCCAGGATCACTGTGTCCTGGGGAAATGTGCTGTGTGACAGTCACAGAAATTAAAGTTGCTGCTGGATTCCTTAAATTCATGCATCTAAATTGCACCAACTTTTCTTTAGGAGGAGAAAGAGAAAATACGTATTTGGGCAGTACAGATTAACCTCTTGGGCCAGAACATTTCCCCATTGTCCACATCCTGGCTCTGTGTCCTGTCCCTGCCATGCTTTTCTCCTCTCCAGCGAGGGAAAACAGCTGTGATTGCCACAAAGATCTGGTGGATGTGTCATTCGATCTCCTAATACATTTTCATCTGCCAAGGAAGAGCTTCTCAGCCCCTCTCTCTCTCACACTGTTCATATTAGTAATGAATAATTGGCATTTCTTACTACAACTTAAACCTGATGTTGCTTTCTATAAGCAGTAAGAGAGAGCATCAATATCCCCACAGTCCAGTATTTTACTATATAATGTACTAAGCTGCACTGCAAAGTGCTTATTTCTTTGATTAATTTTTGTTTTCTGCAGAGGTTTGCTGAGAGCGAGACTTTAATCACAGTATAGTCATTTAACAATAAGTTATAGAATTAGAATTATAGCTGAATAATATTCATGCAACGAGGACCTGAAAGACTAAATCCATCATTTAGATCTGGTGCTTCCAAATGCTTTTATCACTAAAATTTGCTAAATATTAATCTGAATTTTTCCCCTCCACATTGCAGGTGCTCGAAAGATTATTTCAGAAGGGATTTAACGTGGCAGCTTCCTGTGGAGGTGGGGTGGATTCCTCCCAGTTCAGCGAGTACGTGCTGTGTCGCGAAGACAGACGACCACAACCCACCCCAACAATCAGAATAAAACAGGAGCCCCTGGACTAGACCCTCCCCGTGCCCCCTTTGTAACCATAGAAGTGTTTAATAGTCCCTTATGTGAAACACTAAGGATTTGCAAAACAGTATTAGCAAACAGATTTTGACTTTATGTTGCCAAGTAGTGGTATTCTGAAACTACCTGTCACATAGCCAGCCATGGAATGCGTTTGGAAAACCAGTTGTCTGTCGCTCACGGTGAAGTTGCGGAGCACGCTCGGCGCGGCAGGTCTGGGATGTGCTTTGGGCTGACCAGCAGCAGTGTGGAACGGGCAGAGCTTTGGAGAGCCTGGCCCTGGACTGGACTTCTGCAGCAAGAGCCATGGAAGCCGTGGAAGCGGCCGGCAGGAGCCCAGGGACAGCCCAGAGCTGTGCTGTGGGGATGGGGGCGTCTGTGGGAGGAAGAACCCCAAAAACTGCACTGAGAATCTTCCCTGACTGCTGCCCCTCCTCCATATCAGATGTGCTTTACAGCCCAGCATCACGGTCACCTGGTGATTGTACTCACCCACATGACCAAATGGCTTATTTTTATACTACATTTCCAGCTGAGGTCTCTATCTGTGAACAGGATCCAGAACCAGAAAAGGACTGATTCATAGTCACTGGTGCTCAGTACTAAACACCCCATTACCCNNAACCTAACAAACCAAGTGACAAGAAATTAGACAGGCCCACTTATGGCAATATTTGCAACAGTAGGGATCTGGAAGCACAAAATAAAAGGCCATCCACCATCACACAAGGATCACATTCCCCACGTGGAGCTGTAGCTCCCTTAAAGCCAATCTTGTTTTGACACAGCAGCTGTTGAGTTTTGCATCATCAAAGAAGCGTGGTTCTGCCAAGCAAGCCACCCCATGTTAATAATTTACTAACCATTTTAGAAGCCCGCATTTAGCAGGAGAGTTTAGGAATTTTGGACAAGCCCACTCTTTATGGATCCAGAATTCTTGCAAAGAGTTGTTAAAACCCTGTATTGCCACTGCCAGATGAAAGCAGGCTACCTTCGTTTTAAATTGTTTTATTATTTTAAGTTATTTTTAAAATTTGAATTCTTTAGCTGCCCTCTATCTGTGTAACTTTCTCTGTAACAAAGTCAGGGGTCTGTCTGCAGGAGGGTCCTGCTTCTGCCAGGACTTGGCACTGACTCACAGGGCTTCCTAACTCAGGAGACAGCACCATGTTTGCAGGTGCAAGGTTATAAATAGCATTCTGCTAAATCCTGTTTATTGCTGTTCAGCATGATTGGGTCCTCAATCACTAATTCATGTGTTAATTCACAATTTAGTTTCTCCCACATTAATTTATAGAATACTGTTGTAGATGCTGAATTTTAATTAAACTCTTTTTAGATGCATCAATATGGCCATATGGAACAAGGGACAGAGGATTAAGTGGTCAACAGTTCTTTAATGTGAATTGATTGCAATCAGGCAAAATTTAAAAGTCATGCTTAAGACTAGTATTTTCAAAAGCAATGAGCTGTACTGACTATCCAAGGTAAAATCTAGGCAGGGGTCTAATTTTTTGGAAAAGGGCTGGATACCTGTCCATGGGAAATCAGACCTCTGCAGGTTTTCTCACCTTGGTCACCCAACTCGGAAATCTCTAATGGCAATCCTGGCCGGTTGGCCTCCTACCTTAGCAGAACAGTTGAGCAAATCTGTCTACTTTAAGAGTTGTAAAGTTATTTTATTTTGTGGTTTTATACTTGTACGACATTCTAAAGTCGCTAGGCATTGCCATATTTGAATATATGGCACAACATTCACCTTTGTATGTAAAATATCTGTAGAATTGTATATTATACATTTAATATTGTAAAGAACTTAACGTATAATTGTCATGTATTTGTGTATGCACATTTCTTATACAGTACTTCATGCCATAAACATTTCTGTAAAGTAAATGAACAAAAACAAGCACGTAGGGTGGAACACTCACTGTATCTCCCATGTTGTTTGAAAGAGGTGAGACTTTTTGATTGCGTCTTCTCCAGCCTTTTGCTCCATTCAGCTTGATGTAGCCATGTCTTACGAAAAGACAGAAGTGTTGTATTTATTACTTTCATACCTTTAAGTCCAAAGCATCCTTCAGTAGTCCATTCAGGTTCTTGTTTTTATCCTGTTTCCACTCCCGCCCTGCCCTCCGGCACGGGGTCAGCTGAGCGCTTCCGGCAGCGCATCCCGTGCGGTTCTTACCTCTCAGCCAGGGAATAAAGGTGATATTCCATCTCAGGGGCAGCTCCTGCCCCTGGTGCTCTCCCCAGGCAGCTCTGGGGAGTGCAGAGTGGGATGGTGCTTTTACACATCTGTGGAACGTTGGCAGTATTTGTGGTC
This sequence comes from Notiomystis cincta, assembly GCA_013398075.1. Taxonomy (NCBI): domain Eukaryota; kingdom Metazoa; phylum Chordata; class Aves; order Passeriformes; family Notiomystidae; genus Notiomystis; species Notiomystis cincta. Next base: position 59,237 of record VZRX01009348.1, on the reverse strand, counting down.
GGTCGGTTTTTCCTCAGTTTGGTGTTTACTGTATTTTTTTATGGCTCAATGAAGCAGCTCCCACAGTTGGGGCAGCTTTGCTGAGGTGGCATTGGAAAGGGATCCAGGCTGCACCAGCCGAGTTAAATATGAACTTGAGATGGAAAGTCTAACCATGACATCACAGCATTGACTGCAAATCAGCACAAAGGCAAGGAAGACATGTGGAAACAATCACTTTCTTAGAAGAAATATGCCTTTAAGAAAAGAAAAGAGTTAAGCTAGGACATGTTCTTTTAGTTAGTAACTTCAGGTCACTTATTTAAAGATTATTACGGTTTCATTTGTATCTTTTTTACGTATTTCCCTATATTTTTAGGCAGCAATATGAGCAAAAACTGATTTGAATATTTACTTCTGGCCTTAAACCACAGCAACATAACTTAATGAAGAACATTGCTCAGCATCACTAGGATGTTTTAAAGCACCACAGAACCGCAGGGAAGCTGTGGTGCGCAGCCAGCACACGTTTGCGTGGCAAAGGCCAAGAAGCGAAGCACAGCCTGGTTTTTCACCTAATTCCAGTGAGCAAAATTGTTCTGATTCGCTGTTGCTGAACACTGGCCCCGTGCCTGGCGAGCACGAGGCCTCACGAGCACTTTGTGTCCAGGCTGTCACAGCTGCAGTGGCAGACAGAAAGCGAAAGAGAATGTTCTGTTGTGCTTGTTGGACTCGCTGCTCCCGAGAACGCCACTGCTGAGTGCATCCATTCTCTGTACTGATGGCACCGAGGTTTGTTGACAATTTTATTAGATGTTTCACAAAGGATAAGAATCAGCACAACAAAACATTGAAGTATTTGGTTTTAATATTTCTTTGTGGGTATTCTGTTAATATTTTAATGCAAAATATTTCTGACCAGTGCTTAAGAACTACAAGACAATGTGAAATTCATGTTTGATAAATTAATACTGTATGTCACTCGATGTGTTACTTTAGTAAATTGTTTTATTTCTTTACAAAATAAGTACAAATAAGGGAGTATGTTTTCACACAAATTGGGGGTATTTACCAGTATGTACAGAAATCATCAAAATAACGTAACTCTAATAAACACAAGGCCTTTATAAACAATATGTACAAATTATCAATACATTTAAAACATAACTTTACACTTCCTGGCCTTAAATACCTTATGAATAATCTTTTGGCTAAATAGCAGCAGTATAAATTTTCTTCTGCTTTTCATAAACCTTAAAAAATAATTAAAACCTTTGTTTTTAAAACTATTGGACAAATAGTTCTATTTGTGCTTTCGCTATGGTTTCCCATCAAAAAAAATATTGCCTCAAAAAAGTGGCAAGCATAACATAGTAAAAATGGAGAAGATAAATAAGCAAATGTCTCCCTTCTGTGGTGACTGTAACACTGATGACTCCGAAGCACAGCTCGTGACCCCCTCTCCGCTCATGCCCCACTCAATCCCCATTTCACAGACTCACACTGACCTCGCTCGGCTCTGTGTGGGCCCAAATTCTGCTTCAGCAAAGCATTTAAAAGGCATTCACCCCCCTTTAGGTACTTACAGCTGCTCCTCATGCCAAAGCCACGTACCTGCCACGGAGCCTCTCCAGGCTCGAGGCCTCAGGCCAGCTGTCCAAGGCAAAGGTGTCCCCGCTCCAGGTGGCATCCCCTAAAAACCTTTACAGTGACTTTAAAAATCCATATAGAATACTCTAAAATCTTAACTGAACAATATTATCTTTTAAAACCACCATTAAACCATACTCTTTGCAATAAATAAATTAACGGGGTTTTTTTAGAAAATAAAACCCAACTTTGAATCTTGTTACTAACCAGCTGCTACAAATGCGCAAAAGGTTGATGAGATTTAGAAAACAACTGGAAGCAAGTCAAGGTAACTCAGCTGAGACCCAGCACACAGATTTCATACACTTAAGATTTGGTTCAGGAAATGGCTCGTGAAATGAGCTGTGCAGTAAAAGCAAAAATCCTAAATATATAAAATTTGTGGGAGTGTGCAGTGGCTAGTCTCTTGGCTGTGCAAAAAATTGCCATTTTAACTAAGCTAAAATATCAACAGGTACCACCATGGTTAGTGAGACAGTGCTAGTAAACTGAAAACAAAACAAGCCCAGCACCGTGAGTGAACACTCGGGTGAACACCAAGGCTTGGACTCCTTGTGAACCTGTCCCAGTCCTGGCCAGGAGATGGTTTAGGTGAGCCATTGCATTTGTGTAACTTCAACACCAGCTACTGCAGCCTTACCTAAAATGGCCAAATGGAGCAAGACTTCGATGTTGATTTTATTTGTGGAGTTAACATTTTAAAACCTTTTGCACATTTTTTGTGGTTTTTATATTTACTCTTTTTTTACATAAAGGGAAATTTATTGCATGTGTCTGACAATTTTACAAAACAAAACTACTGGAACATTGACTTCTGAAAAAAATAGAAGGCACATTAAAATGACAGCTTTCAATGCAAGTTGAGCTTCTGTGGAGCAATCAGTACAACTGTTGGCTTTATTTAAGCAGAGCTCGGTAGAGCAGGAGAGAATGGCTCATGTCTCGTTCCTGTTCCATGTAGAAGATGAAGTCCCTGAGGTTGACGCGAGTTATTTTCTGCCGGGGGTACTGCCGGGGGGAGGCTGTGCCCAGCCCGGCCTGGCTGCCACCACACACCCCCACGCCCTGCAAGAGAACACAGCAACGCCTGAGTGCTGCAGCACCGCGGGCTCCTCCTCTCCCAGGGCCACAGCTCTGCATTCTCTCCAGCAGCTTCAATGGACCATTAGGAGCCTCATTCTGAACACATTACATTCGGGGTTTTTCTATGTTTTCTGTTCTTCTGAGTCTCACCAAGTTAACCTGAGAAAAGGCCTCAAGTGCAAACACGTGAGGCTGAACCTTGTTCATTTACAACCCAGGACAAATCCCTCCTGAACATGAAGTCATATTCACTGTAGACATATTGGACCAGTTTAAATTCAGGAGCCTTTTAAGAACAAATCAGCAGATAAGGCCATTAATATATCAAATGTGTGCACGATCCTGCTGCTCATCCCAGGACTGGGAACAGGTGAATGGCACGTTGGGATGTCCCCACAGGGACCCCAGTTTTCTCCTCTGGCTCAGCTGAAGAGAAGGGCTCAGTGCGGGGAGATACTCAGAAAACAGTCAAAAAATTAAATTGAAAAGTCACAAAGACTCAGACATTGTGGGATGATAAACACAAACATTAGCATACTTGTTTCTACAGCTGTGTTAAATAATTACATTTTTTTAAATTGGTTCGTTGGTCCTGAATTACTGAATACCTCATCCTGGCTTTGTATACAGACAGAAAATTTTTAAACTGAGCCTGAGAACTGTGATCTGAGTATTTAGAAAAGGAAAGGACATAATTACAGCCCCTGCAGACTCACAGAGTTAAAACTGAAACCTGATGCACACACATGTTCAGGCATTTTTTCATCCATAGGAATCCATTGTTTTTATTAATTCCAATTGGTTTGTAGCAAAATAAAAGTGTTCTTCGTTGGAAAAAATAGGTCTTAATCTCTGAAAATATTTAAGCTATTTTTCAAACCACTAAGAGATCTGGTAAAATTTTCAAAACTTTTAATATCCCGAATTTACTCACTGCTGCTCAAACCTACTTTTCTTTTCCCAGGAAATACTTACTCTAGTATCTTGATTCCAGACATTAAGAATGCAGTTAAGGGTAATTTTACTACTGGGAGGTCGTAGGGGAAGCATACACGGTCTGTTGAGAGTAAGGCACGGCACTGTTTCCCTCTGTCCACCACAGTCAGTCTGACTCCTTGCAGAACTGCACTACTCATGTTATTTCTCCTACACCTGCTTAGTCAGTTCCAGCAGTGGGGCAAGTCCTGTTCTGCAACCACAAACACAAAAGGCTTAATGGAGTGAATGAATGTGGCTCAGTTTGCAGGGAATAGAGGGAGCAGCCCACGACCTTTGAGCACCCGGAGCATTGGAGCCCAGGAATTCTGCTCTCCAGTATGGAGCAGTTTTTGTTAATTAACTGATTGAGCACTGAACCTCACTGCTCATAGGAAGTGCAGCTGCAAGGGCTGCTCATCCATGCTGGAGCCAGACACATGCCCAGTGCATAATCCCTGTATCAGCAGGGCTTTGAGTCCAGACTTTAACCCAAGAAACACTTTGCATTCCTAGAAGAAACAGAATCATTTAAGCTCTTCCTCTGTCTCCAACAGGCTGAAATGACCCTGCCCCTTGAGCTGCTTCTCACTGCACTGGGAACATGCACCCACTCTGCCAGGGCTGTGCCCACTGCTCCTGAGTCCTTAAGAAACCACTGTGTGTGTATTTTAAATCAAGCTGAATCAAAAAATACTTCTTCTCTGTTCCCCCCATGGTGCATCTCTCCCCAGCCCACAGCACTAATTTCAGATTCATCTTGACCACAGGACCTGTGACAAATGCACTTGTGAGGAACATGGCCACCTTAAACTAACTGGAAATTACTGTCCATTGCATTCCAGACTAGGAGCATCCCACACACACTTAACCAGTCAGAGAAAAGCTGCATAATTTTTCAAATTTTTTTTTATAGAGAACTATTTCTTGAGTCAGTTGATTTATATTTACAGCAAGGAACTGCTCTCTATTTGGAATTAAGATGTGCCAAGTCATATTCATTGCATTTATCACTTGAGATACTGAACTTCTACATAGGAAGAGCATAATTATTTTAGAAATACAGAAGCACATCCGAAAGCTGACAGAACAGTCACAGTACTTTACATGTGTCAATATGATCACTAATTTAAATTAAAAACATGTTTGTTTGGTACTGCATTGTAATCAAAATTATTCAGCAGATTAAAAAATTGCAGACTCCTAAATGCCATAATTATTTAATTGCATACATGCATTCAAGTATAGTTAAAAATAATGGCCAAGAATAGTGGAATTGAAGTAATTCAGAATTTTCTCAAGAAAAATCACTTTTTATCAGCATGACAGATTTTTCATCAACCCAAACAAGCCCCTGTGTTGTCTGTATCTATGGCAACTAATCAGAGTTACACAGATAAAAGGTCTAGTAAAAGAATAAATGGTTGTAAGTCGTTTACCTCCTTTATTTCCTGGACTGCCACACCCAAGCTATTCCCAAATTGCACACACTCAACATACATCAATGCTAGTTTCTGTATCAGTGAACTTCTAGTTATAATTTCAGGAGAACTTGAAACATTCCAGACCAGAAAAAACCCCATGTAATTTAAAATGAACTCTGCCTCTTCATTTTTAGATGGCTTCCAAACATGAGTTACAGTGACTTCCCTCCCCTCCCGGCCCCTCCTTTCCCAGTGCCTCTGTTCCCGTGCTCCTCCAACTAATCCTGTCTTGTAACACACCTGGGGACGGGGCACTGCCTCGCACTGGCAGCTGCACGTCCCTCCCACAGCAGGGCCCAGCACACAGAGATTCTCCTGTGCCCTCCTCGCAAGGCTCCAGGGCACCCGAGACTCCCCCAGCTCCTGCTCCCGGCCAGGGCTGAAGAGAAAATCAATTGATAGAGAATCGCAGGCAGGAGTTTGTAAGCCTGCCACGGCAGCTGCTCTGGGCGGCCCTGCAGTCCCAGCCCCCTGAGACAGTCACAGGCTCTCTGCCTGAACGGCTTTACTGCACTTCAGCCCCGAGAGCTGATGGGGAGAGAGCTCACAGCACTCCCAGCAATACTGTCCGACCGACAAGCTAAATTCAGCTTTGGAAGCTACCTAGCTTGAAATTATGGCTTCAGAAGAATCAGAGTCATTACTTGTTCAGTTTGCACATTTTGAAGGAGTTCTGAATTTATGTCAGGTGTGACACAAGACTTGGACCACCTTTCTCAGCCTGTTTGCTATTTTTGTGATTTTCCTCTATGAGAAAACCCATGCTGTTTGCAAAGGGAAATAGAAACAGTTCAGAATAAAATATTGACTGAAGCCTTGGTAGATCCCTAGCTGATATACAACAGTGTGCCACAGGAACAAACCTGTGCCAGTGACAGGGAGACGACAGCAAGCCCTGGGCACAGAGAGGCAAAGGTATCGCATTGGTGTCACCGTCCTCGGGCACCACTGACCCAGGAAGTGCGGCCCCGAGCCACAGCGCGCATCACCCCTTGTCTCTCCAGGGACAGTCTGTGCCCTTCATCAGCCACACAGCCCCCTGCCTCCCAAACCTTCCTGCACCTCAAAGCTGTGTCACAGCTACCCCGTGGTGGGCTCGTGTCCATGCTCATGTCCCCACGTGGCCCCGGGGCTGAAGGAGCTCCTCAGCCCCCAGGGTGTGCGCCCCGAGCCAGGCACGCCCCGGAGCTCCCAGCCTGTCCTCTGCACAGCCCAGTCACTCTCTGCCTGTCCCCTGCACAGCCCAGTCACTCTCTGCCTGTGCCCTGCACAGCCCAGTCACTCTCTGCCTGTCCCCTGCACAGCCCAGTCACTCCCAGCCTGTCCCCTGCACAGCCCAGTCACTCTCTGCCTGT
>VZRX01009348.1:0-52395 GCA_013398075.1 Notiomystis cincta | reverse complement strand
CCCTGCACAGCCCAGCCACTCTCTCTGCCTGTGCCCTGCACAGCCCAGTCACTCTCTGCCTGTCCCCTGCACAGCCCAGTCACTCTCTGTCTCTGCCTGTGCCCTGCACAGCCCAGCCACTCTCTGCCTGTGCCCTGCACAGCCCAGTCACTCTCTGCCTGTCCCCTGCACAGCCCAGCCACTCTCTCTGCCTGTGCCCTGCACAGCCCAGCCACTCTCTGTCTCTGCCTGTCCCTTGCACAGCCCAGCCACTCTGCCTGTCCCCTGCACAGCCCAGCCACTCTCTCTTTGCTCTGCCCAAGCCAACAGCTCCCACAGCAGCTGTAGGGACTGAAAATCTCAAGCTCTCTCGTATCTCTGTCCTCCTTCTGCTGGGCCCCACCCCTCAGTTTGATCCCTGAGGATCCCCAGAGGTTTCCAGGCTGCTGGGAAACGGGACTTACAGACACAACTCTTCCAAAATGATCACGGGCAAACTCCCCCACTGCTCACAGAAAGTGTATTTGTGCATTAAATTACAATGCTTACAGCAGCAGGTGGATGGAAAACAAAGTGGGCAAGTCCCCAGAATGTGCTGCTCCCTTCTTGAGATAGAAGTGCCTTCACAGAAGAAAGCAAATGTAATACAATCTACATTTATTTGTATAACCATGATTTCTACCGCTGAACAATTCAATTTTTTTTTTCCTTCACAAACCTGCATCCCTTCAACTTTGAATTACAGAACCATGGAAATACCATACAATATTCTTGTCAGGGAACAGAAAAATAAGGGCAAGTAGAAGATTGCATTTAATATTTTATCCATCCTTCCTTCCCCAGAAAACAATTCAGTGCTGACATCCCTGCTTTGAACAGAGTCTTGATCTGCGGCTATTGCTTCTCTGTGAGCCAGAGACAAGGCAATAATGATAAAAGATCCGCTGGGCTTCGTCCCAGGCTACGTGGCACATCCTTGCGGCAGACTTCACTTCAAGCCGAAGTCTGAAAGTGGGAATCATACAGCAGCAATTCAAAGCTAAGCTATGGAGTAGAATATACCAGGAATTTTGTCTCTGGAAGCTCCATGTACTTCAGAGGAATGAGAAGATAAGGTATCTATTAGTCTGCTCTTATGAATAAGAGGTCTTGAATCACAAGAAACATTCTGGAGATATTCTGCAGCAATTATGTTTTTACTTGCATAAAATGTTATTAGATCCTTGGCTGAGAGGCACATGAAAAACAGGTATAATACTATGTATGATTAGCTGTCCCACATAAATTAGGCTTTAATTCAACACCTACTGAGGCTAATAGTAATGATTTCACTGAAACATCTGAAAATTAAGATGCCTCTAAAATACAGAAATGTAATAACTGTTCATCAGCACCTCAAAGATTAACAATACTGTATGAAATATAATTATATCTACGAAAATACCGTGCATCTTCAGACGTGCAACATGGTGGCTCTACAAGTGTCTTTAGAAAGATTCATCACCAAAAGCTATCATTTAGGCCCTCAGAAGAGCAGCACTTACAGGGAGGATTAGATCCCATGCTTTCTTCGGAAGCTGGTTATTTTCATTTGCTAACATTTTTACCCTGTACTATTTTAGTGCAACTGTTCCTACAGACTGTTTTGGCACCCGTTCACTTGCTACACCCTCCTGGATGCAAATGCATCTCCTTTCCCCTGGGCACATAAACACACACCTCACCCTGCAGACAAACATCAGAAAAACTGATTTGCACAAGTACTTACAAGTACTTCAAATACCAACACAATTGCAACATTTCAAAGACAGCATGCAGTAATTTTTAAATTAAGAAATAATAAGGGGAAGGTAAATCATACTAAGTCATGGATACAGTGAAAATTTTTTCTTCAGATGTGATCACTTGAGTTTATAATTACCTGATGTTATTTGAACCCAAAGAAATGGGCTACCATTACAAGCAGAAGATTTTATACGTACCTGCTCCTTGCCTTTATTACATTACACCAAGTCACATATGCAAGGACTATTATAATAAAAACCTGCTTGGTAAAGCAGCATCAAACCAAAATCTTTCAGCTGAGGGAACTGGGCATCTATTCTAATCTCACCACTTATTGCTCCCTCTAAAATAGCGCTCCCCCCCCCCCGTTGAATGAGAGCAGGGACAAAAAGCAGGCTATGAGGCATTTCAGTGGGAAACTATCTGGGAAGGAGTCTGTCCCAATGCCAACAAATAACGAGGTGAGGTGTAAGGCAGCTTTGGGCTATGACATTTACCTGCTCAAGAGAGATAGGTGTTCAGTACCCACACCTCAAGAGGTCATTCCTGGTAGGAACCAGACTACAACTAATTTTCGTTCCTTAACCAATATATCCATGGATCTAACCACTGCATTGATGTGAGGCAGAAAAACTCAGGTTTTTGAGATAAACTCTGCATTCTGCAGAGACCTTTACAAGACCTTTCGGTACCCCCAGTGCCCATTTGGTGTCTGGTAAGAACACAGTGCCTGGTATCCTGCAGCTCTTTGCAGCACACTCACGGCGGTGCAAGCTCTGGGTCTTCTCATTTCCCTTGTTCACAAACCTGCTCTTCAGAGCAGCTACGGGTCCTGCCAACACCTTTATCCACAAACATCTCATACCCAACACAATCCACTGCCCTATTTGGACTTAAAAGCAATGACAATTTCACCTGATTAAGAATTCTTAAGTTTGGGCTGCATTCTTGCCATGGTAATTATGAGTAGAATATTCTATTTAGCCTGTTTCCATCATACGGGTATATTTTAATTTTGCCTGGAATGTTTCTCCTCACATGCTTTCCAAATGTTTAATCAAGTGCTGCTCCCTTTGAATACTAATCCTGCCAAATTTTTTTATTGCTATTTTTCAAGCATTGTGGAGCTTTACCCTTCTCATCTTTCAATACTAACATAGTGGTTTTTATTCTTGTTTTCTGTTGTTTTGTTGAGGTTGTTTTAAGCGTTTGCCTGTGTTACCTCAGCCCAGTCACCCTGTACATCCCTGCATTCTCTCTCACCGGGAGTCAAGACACGTCAAACCAACTCTGGGAGAAGCCCTACAGCCCAGCTTGCAGGATTCACATTTTCCTTGAGACATATTTGATTCCCATCTGAATTTTTTCTAATATCCTTGATATTAGTTTGAAACTATCTCAGTTTTACATAGTGGGTGGCCCTTTCCTTTCTAACCTGTATGACTGTGACTTTCATTAAATCAGAAACATAAAATAATTAAAATATTCTTGACATTCATCGATCTCTAGACACCTGAAACGGTAAAATCTAATTGTTTAAATACCTAATTAAAAGATACATAATTGCTGTACAGTAAAGGCTGCTTTTTGGCCTGTCTCTTACTGAAAACACCCTGAGCAGAACAATTGCAGGGGACCAGAGTCATCCACAGCAGGTTTAGATGAGGAGAAGACAGCACTTCCAGGTGCATCTCAACACCCCACACATGTGAGCAGCGAGACACAGGGATCACCCAGCTGCTCACCCCATGGGAGGGGGACAAGCACTAGACAGAGAGAAAAGTATCCAAATCTTAAACACAAAATCACTTGCTCAGCTCTTGAGAGCATGAATTGCTCTCATTCATCTCAGCTGACTTTCGGTTCTTAAACCTAATTATGATGTATAACACCCAGACTTTATAATAATTGTGTTTCCAGCTGTTGGCCATCTTGCTCACTCCCAGACACTGAGCAAGTGCCAATCAAGTGACTTTATGCACCAGTTGCCAAACAAAGGACAAAAATACCCACAGATCTACCAGCTCCTTAGGACTTTATTCCTGTGTAAAATCTGCTGGTGGATTAGTCACTCTCTCTGAACAGTGATCTAAACCTTTCCTTGTAATTACCACAGGCTCCTCTGTGGATTGAGGGTAGTGCAGGGCCCTCCTCACCCGTACCCAGCCCATTAAACAAACCAAAATAAAGCAGGCAATGCAGTTATCTCTGGATTGAGTGGCAATAAAATTAAGCCCTAAACGCTAATACCCTCAGCTTGCAGGATAAACACATTGCTGAAACACAGTCCAGTGTGCAGGAAACAAGATATTAACATTTGTAAATAAAAGGTGGAAGACAGCTAACACTCTATTACTGCAAAGATGGTGGAATATAATTAGGGCTGGTGCATTTCAGACATTAGGGAGAAATGAGAGAGTCCAGCCGGGAGAAGTTACCAGATCATTCAGCCACTCCGTTCTTGATTTCTTCACATTTCTTACAGCAAAGTCTCACTCTTGGCTCTGTTTAAGTCAGCGGTTTGCTTGTTCCGAAAACATTTTAAAAACTTAGATAGGCACAAAGGAGTCTCAGAAAAAAGGCTCCCAAAAGGACCCAAGCTCCTACAGACATCAGTAACCTTCAAGGAGCCCCCACTCCCTGCACTGCTCCCCCTTCCACACAGTGAAGACAGTGCCCTGCGCATCCTGGTCACCGAGCTCCTCCTCGGGTCCTGCTCTCGCCCGGTCTCTCTCTGCCACACCAGCAGTGCTCCTCCAGGGCTAACAGCACACACACCTGGTGACCTGCATGGCTCACCACCTCTGATTGCTCTAAAGCATTAGAACATTAGACTGCCCATCTAATCTGCCCCGAACTTCCAAAACCAACCCTCTGCTTCGTCCTGGCCTCTAACCTCTAACTGTCAATCCAGACTTTTCCTTCCCCTCCACTATTAGACAAAATAAGACAGCCAAGCATTGAGTAAGAAGCAGATTGTTTTAATTTATAAACACATTTAAACTTTGTTCTACAGTTTAGAAACCCTGTAATCCCCTCTTACTTCATGAATTCCCAAATCCTTATCATCCTCCAGCCCATTTCACCACAAAGCAAACAACCACTTTTAGACACTTATATTCAACACAGCCAACAACAAAGAATAAACTTTAAATTTCAAATGGAGCTATTTGAAAAAAACCCAAACATACTTGTCTTTTGTAAAGTTAACCCTTTCCCACACTCACCATTGTCCCAGATCCACCTCACCGTGTAAAGAGTGGGATTAAATGCATCACAAAAACTTTTCAAAAGATTCTCTAATCAACTGTATCTTGCTGTAACAAAATAATTGGGCAATCCATACCAATATCTACAAAGAATAGATGTCTTCAGTCTACAGATGATCATGGAGGAGACATAGTGATACAGGAAAAAAAGTTAGTTATCACTGATTTTTCACTTTCATTATTCTGGTAGGTTTGAACACCACTCAGACTACACCTCAAGAAAAGAAGACTTAACAAGTAAATGTCACAACTATCACCACCTTTTCTTTCTTAAAACTGCCCCCAACATATATAGTTACTACTATATTAATATATACTAAATCAAGTGCTCCACTACAAACAACTCTAATTAAAACAGACCCTAAAATATATTATAGAAATAAGTCTAAGTCAGACACAGACTCATCTAATCAATCACCTGATACATACTGAAGAACTCTTACAGATGGGTCCTGACAACTGCCAGTAATCAATGTATAAACTAACAAGTCTATCAGCTCTAATTACTCCCAAAACAAAATAAACATGACTATTATATTTAAAAGCAGGTTCTCAGTACAAAAGAAAACCCTTTACCAAAGAACTGGCTCAAACCAGAGGCTCACGATGGGCTATTTTTGGCTCAGTTAAACAAAAGGCGGTGGGGCTGGCACAACCCATGGCAGCAACGTGAGAACAGAGCAGATGCTGGGAGAGGGCACCCAGGCAGAGAAACGCTGAGCACAGGAGCACACACTGAGGGGATTACTGCAGTAATTACAGAGGGACCAAGGGAAACAACAGTGTGGAATTCCCAGTGTGCTCCATGGCATGCAAGGGTGCTACTGGCCTATTTTTACCAGTGGCAGTAGGAGGGGAGGCACAGCAGCTCCAGTAGGAGCAAGTGCATTATGATACAACACAACATGAGCATTATAAAATGCGAGATGAATCTCAAGCCCAGAGGCTCTTTAGCACCACTCCAAATCACAACTCTCTGCCTTCATTTTTCTTCTTTGCTACTATTCCACTTCTTCTCTCAGTACTTCTGACTTGATTAACCCTTTTTTCTCTTTCTTGTCTTCTACCTTCCTGTTTTCATGGCATCACATCAGATTCCTTAAAAAGCATCTGAGTCTTATCAGCAGAGATTATAGATCAGCAGTCAGGTTTTCTGACATACTCTAACCCAGTAAAGCTCCAGTTGTTTCCAGTGAGAAATTTGTCACTTCATTGGCACCTCAATAAGACAGCATGCTCTTCTGACAATCTGGCCCCTGATTAAAAGCTACAAAAATCATAAATCAAATTCTAACCTGTTTTTAATGGTCTGAATTCAAGCTCTGTGAATTTGTTTTTGTCTTCAAATACTTTCCTCAGAAATTCAAGTCTAACAAGCCTGAAACAGACTTCCTGAAATACAAGCTTCATTTTAGTTTTCGGGGAATTAGAAAAGATGCAGTTATGTGTTATGCCTAATTTTTGGTATCCCTTTCTGAAATGGCTGAGTTCTGGTGTTTGGTTTAACAAATGACATCTTTCTCAGTAACCTTGTCTGAAATGATGAAATCAATTTTTCAGTCTCTCTTTTGGGCTCTCTACGAATCTGTGCTAGGATCCCTGATCTTTCCACACTGTACATATAATGTGCTACCTGAACGTGTGCAGCAGCAACATATGGTACAGTAGGTTATAACTATTTTACCATCTGTTCTAGCTGAACTCTAACCTCAATAATCCCATATCAGCTTTTCCCGTTAACTGCCACAGCTCTTAGATCTTGGCTTCTACTTACTCTTTTAAAATTAAATTGCAGCAAAATGCATGGCCAGATCATAGACTGCTCTTCAGAAGCCTCCACTGCTCCCCAGGTGACTTAATTTGGCCAGGGTCTTAAACAAATTATGCCTTCAGAGCTACATGCCTTCTTTGTTTTTTTCAGTGAGTAAGATAAATTGGTAACCAGACCATTTTCTACTCTGAAAATTATTGCTCGAGATCCTGCCGTACCTTTACATACTCATTTCCAAAGTACTTTGTTTCTATTATGTTCCTTTTTAGCAAAGGGCATCCCCTTCAGTGGAACTACAGTGGATTCCACACTTTCCAGGAGCAAACCTGAGACTGTACCTGTGTCACCACCTCCCACTCTGGGCCTAATCTGGTTTTTCTACAAACAGTACCATCACTATGACCCCTTATTGTCTTCCTTCTCTGTGTTCCCATAAAACCCAAACAGTAGCATCACAGTGAACAATAAAATCTTTATTTTATTGCAATAAATAATCTAAGTTCTGCCCAAAGTTCAGAAAACTGGACAGATTCTGCAAACTGGGAGAGGACATTTGAAGCTTTCATTACTGTTAGGGTTTGTTGGTTTTGTTGCTTTTCTGTTTTGTTTGGGCTGTAGGGTTTTTGTTTTGTTTTGGTGTTTTATTGTTTTATTTTGTTTTACTTTTAAGACTTGCATCTCATGTCATCAAGTTCTATTTCATATAGTTGTTGGAATTTGAAAGTAAGCTCTAATTTCAGCTGGAACAGCTCATCTGGTGGACTGCCTCCAAATTTAAAGTCTGCCTCATTTTAAAAAAACCTCCAAAAATAGCTACATAGTAATTAAAATCCATGAAAGACTGTGGCTTTGGTATAATTTATGCATAGCCATGCAAAACTACTACATACACACAGACATATGGAAAACATAAATATATTTTTAATAAATACTAATCACAGCCACAAGAATATGACCCTCTATTTTTAACTATAGCACTTGATAATACCAGTTCTTGTGGATGATGCAATTGAAGAAAGAATCAAATATGGTTATCACCAATCACTATTTTACAATATCTACATTCAACTCAAAACAGTAAATCATAACACCTCAGTAAACTTCTCTGACTCATTATCAACTGAATCAGACTGTAATGCCCACACAATGAAAACTACATTTGTAAAATAATACTTTTGCAAAATTATTCAATTTTAAAATCAGTATAATGCCTTCTCATTAAAAGTATTTGTATCTTCTCCATTTTGAAATACCACATCTTGTGTACAAGCATTGCTTCCTTTTGGATTCCTGGTAAGTATCTGAACAAAAGGGAAATTCGACTTTTTGCATGTGTGAAGAAATCAGTTTGTGAGATATAATTTTGCTTTCTCACACATGAGCAATTTAAATATGTTATTCAATGTTATCTTGAGGCACCAAGCATAAGGCATGGAGGTTAGAGCTAAGTCAAAACTACATACTAGTCTGTTACCTCAAGTGTCTTCCAAAACACACAGCTGAAGAGTGTCATGGAATCTATGGTTTAATTAAGGAATATTGCCTTTAATTGTAATCTGGGTCCTATTACACAAACGGTATACAGTGCCTATACAAATATACCACGTCCCTGAACAGGTAATTCCACGTTTTCCAACCACACAAATGGATCTATATTCTATAGCTCTACCTGGGGGAATAGAGCACTACTTTGTTTCTTTTGGAGTTTGTTACAATAGCCTCTTCCTCCCCCTGCACCACGCAGGGGAAATAAGAGTTGCAATGGTTAACAACTGGACTTCGCTTCTCCCCTCTCAATACTGGAGGACACCGGGTCTGCCCTCCCCCACCAATTCTTCTTTGCATTCAAAATATTTCCAGCCCTGCATAAAAATGACTTTTTTATTATGCAGTTTCACAGACTTTCCTAGGTGGCACCCCAGGAGTATAATCCTGATTCAGAGAACAAAACCATCTAATTACCCCAGCTGCATAATTCATTGGCCCATAAACAGGAGCTGGCCAACCCGTGATCTTATCTGAGAGACTCTGGGGAGCACCTGTGGGAATCTCTGCCACGGGAGAGGCACCGGGCAGGGCCAAGACCTCCTCGGGCATCTTGGGGTGGCCACGGGGAAGGAGGACAAAGGAGAGGAGCCGTCCTGCAGTGCAGACCCTGGGCTCTCCAGGTCGTCACCCAGCCTCTGTCTGCTCACACTGGCTGCAGTGCATCAGCGAAGGAGAGGCTTCTTGGAGCTGCCATCCTCCACAGCCACACTGCCAGGAGCCAACCCCTAACTGCAAGGAAAACACTTGACTGGCAATGCTCTAAGTATATACTACAGGTTTACTTCAGTCTCATTCAGAGGCAAGGCTGTAATCTGAAAATCAGACATTGCTCAGATGACAGAAACAAAACAGGGTTATGAAGTATTCCTCACTTTGCATCTATTTTTCCTATCATGCTGATGAAAAGCTCTCTGTTTCCCAACAGAAACTTTTCAGACCCTGTCTTTAGAGAATTGCAGCAGGTCCTTTTACTATTGCTTGTTTGTTTTAATTTACCAAAGTTGCTCTCAAGTTCCATCTGACCTTTGAAAAACAGCATCCTGTTTGTTTTCATTATCAGGTATCTGCAATTCACTAAATTACAAATAAAGATGAGCCCTGACCACTCTTGGTGCCAGCTGGCAAAACACCTTATGGTCCCAGGTGAATTTCTAAAGTAAAGAATTGATATTTAAAAGTGCTGTGAATTGGGTTCTAGTGTGTAGTGTTTTACCTCATAATAAAGACTAAGCTAGAAAACATTTCAATTCTCAACAATATTTTCATCCTGCATTATAACAAACATGAGTGGCAGAGAGACTTGTCAGCCCAGTAGTTAAGGCACTATTCATCTTTCATCTCCCACATCTGGGCTGCAACCACTCAGCAATAGACTCACTTTCTCACTAGAAATGTCATCTTGGAGCTGAGAAACCTTCTTGACAAATATGTTTTTGAAACAGATGTATTTTTGCTAAACATTTTATCTTTGACAAAAATGTATTTTGACAGAGGAAGCTTCATAGCAATTTTTTTTCACCAGCTCTAATAACAACTTAGACTTTTAAGGCCTAAGTGGGGAAAGCTGCTCAGACTCTGCTGGCTGATGAGGTGAGGCCTCCCCGACTGGAGCAATGACCATGGCTGTAACCAGCCATGGCAACCTGAGCAGTTCCCATTGCTCTGGCCCGACTTGGCACTGCTCACCCTGGAACCAGGCGTGCCCCTGTGCCTGCAGAGCCAGGCTCTGCATGGGACATGTCTCTTCCTCCTCAGCTGCTCTTCACAGCTTTGTCTGAACGCTACTTCGTGCACTTAAGTAGTAATTAACAACATAAATGTTTAGAATAAACAGTAAGGACAGGGCATTTGAAAAAAAGAGTTAACAGATGTCCTTAACATTGCTGCTGGCCTAATAACATTTCTGCAGTAATTTATTTGATGTGGAGTTTATTTAGCTGCTACAAACATGCAGGCTTATAATAACCATAAGCAGGTTGCATTAAGAACAATACGACCTGGGTGCGTAACACAGTGTTAAAAATAATTCCAGAAACTGTATGCCTTACAGATATTAGACGTGCAGTATCTTCTACAACCTGATTGTGAAAAGCTAGCCAGAAAGCCCCTTTCAGACTTAAAAAAATATTAAAAGAAATATAAAACCCAAGACTTCTTTTACAGATGATTTGCCTATAGTTTGGGATAGCAAGCATTAAATTCAAACATCAAATCCTGGCATACTTCAGTAAGCTATCAGCACAGCAGTGCTGCCTTTTTTCCTTTGAAAAATGAAAGAATTAAATTCAAAACAAACAACTTCAATTTAACACCAAACTACAGGATAACCAATCTTAAAAATGTCAAATTGTAATGGATCTTAATACCCATATAAAACACAAAAATAGTGGCATTGTTCCTTGGTAATGCATAGCAACCTTACAGAATTTCAGTGAAGGAGAAAGAAGGGAAAAACACCTTATTACTTCTAACTCCTGCGAGCCATTTTGGTCTCCAAAGGTTTTAGACCGCCTCGGGCCATGTGTCTGCAGTGTTTCGGGAAATGACTTGCCTTCGCACGAACACTGCTATGTTCTGCAGCACTGCTGCCCCCCAGCATCCCCGCTCCATTTCTAGTTAACTCTTCCTTACCTGTATCAGCCTTTCCCCCCTACTTTTTTTTTTTTTTTTTTTTTTTTTTTTTTTTTTTTTTTTTTTTTTTTTTTTTTTTTTAGCAGGATTCCAGAAAGGTTCTGCTTAGCAAAAGAAAAAAATAAAAATCCAACAAAAAATTCCCCCCACAAAAATGCAACCCAAAAACTCCTCTGCTTTTTCTGACAAGTTTTCTCAGAAAGAAACAGGACCAGAATTTAACTCTATAAACCTTTGAGAGAAAAAGGAAATCAATTTGAAAGTAAAATATTTGGCAACACAAACTAGTTCAGCTAACAAGCGCCATGGAGCTTTGAAGTTGGATTCTGCTCTAATGTTTGTGCTTCGCCTCAGTTAATGAACAACGGTTAGAAAACAAAAAAATCCTCAACATCCCCCAAGAATACAATGGCACTACTAAAATCCGTCACTTACCACTGTATTTAGGTTTTTAATTACACTCCCAGCACCACATTACGGGCTGCGATTAAGTCCCTGGATAAGGCCTCATAACCATTCACCAATTTGTCTTAGCAGCAGTGGATAAAAAGTAACAGGAAATAACCCATCGAGCATAGAGGGGAAGAGGAAGATTTAATCCTCCATACAATGTGCTAAACTCACTTAGCAGAGACATTTTGTGTTTCCCTCTATTTTCTGTAAAGATACATGGCTGCACACAAAGCTATTCTGCTTGATAGCTTTTTTTAAAAATCTCCAGAAAATTCTTTGCCAAGGTCACTGCTGATTGACTCAAAACAGGACAGTGTATGAGGTTACTAAAATATTCTGTTCATCTCAGAGGTTGAGTAAGCAGCTCTAACTAAGAGGAAAATCAATATAATACTTCACAGTGAGGAAGAAAATGGAAAATAGTTTAGCAGTTAAGTGGTTAATGCAATTCCTAAGTGTTCAGCAATCATTGCAATTTAGTGCCATTTCGATTATTACACAATAAACAGACCATGTTGTCTGGAAGCAAATTTTTATGAGTATAGCTGAAGGGGTTGCAACTTATTTAGCTGCTGAAACTCTAAGGGAAAGAACATTTCTGAATGCTAACACTACAGATCAGAAATATACAGGTACACTGGAAAGGTTATTTTTAGGTCACTACTATGGTAACTAACCACACTGACCTTTAAAATTAGTATGCAGTTCAAGAAAAACGAAGTTCAGAAAAATGTTCTTTAAACAGTGTAATTTTAATAAACAATATTGCACATCCTTACAGCAGAATTCTGTCACTTTTTACAGCTATTAATTTTACTTTTATATCATAATATAATGTACAAAAATATCATGATGCAGAACCGACTAGGAAAAAAATGTAAACAGCCAGAAAACTGATTAAACTATCATTAATTTATGGTTAAAGAATTTTAAAAAATAAGAACAGCTGTATTTATTTCTGTGGAATAAAATGAAACTGCTAGCTGGAGAAGAGCAGTTTTTCATATCGTGTAGTCATGGAAATATTCAGAATAGGCATAGTTAAAATCATCTTACTTTGTCTCATTTCAAAATATGGAATTTTAAGTGGATTTCAAAAGCAAACTCAGTTCTGCAATTTATAAATTCAAAGAAACAGGCAAGAATTATGTTTGGGGCAGATGAGATAAATAGCATGAGATTAAGAGTGCATGGTTGATGGTACCAGGGACTCAATACAGGAAACAGTATTTTGAACAAAAAGGGCTCTCTGAATCCAAGGTACTCAGACAAAACATCAATTAGAATCACTACTTTAATAAATAATACATTATGTGCCAGTCCATTAGGTAAGAAATGGAAATCAGTTGGTCATAAAGGTGTGCTGGCTATCCAAGGAACCACCACCACCACCCAGAACACACTAACAAGTAGTTAATGCTGGCACTTGGAAAGAGCCACTTTTCCACACAACCCATAATCATCTAACACAGAACACAACTCTTCTAATTTTATTTTCTCAGCCATGTTTGAGACAGCTTATAATGTTATGTTAAATGGATGATAATAAATCAGATATATAATCAAAAATTATTTTACAAGCACACATATAGGTCTATACGTGCATGTGTACAGGGAGAGATAGATACAAACATTTTTGTCTAGGCCATATTGTAGACCTTTTTCAAAATGTGGCTCTTCCAGAAGAATACATAAAAATTAATTTTAAAGAGGGAAAATTTTATCTGCATTTTTCAAGCCTCAATATGTAAGTAACATTGCACTTGAAGTGACTTTTAGATATGTGGATCACAATGGCTATGAAAAAGGGAAAAAAATCTCAACAACTTCCTGTTTTTCCTGAATTTTCTATCGTACCCATACCTCTGTTAGTCTCAGACAGCAGAGATGGATGCTGCTCAGTTGGTAACCACATCCACCTTTAAGGCCCATCTGGAAATGAACACTCCTACAATATTCACTGTTCAAAGACACAGCAAAGGGCAGGCACGATTACCAATCTAACACCACCACCACCACCAAACTAAACCCACCCAGGACAGACCCCAAGCACAGATCCTCCTTTTCCTCCCAGGGCTGTCAGTGCTCCTGTGGCCAGGGGATCCAAGCTGTGCTGAGGACGGTGCCCCTGGCCAGGAACGCTGTCTGACCGCGGGCTCCAGCTGAGAAACTGCCCGGGGACACTCGGGCCCTCAGCCACTCTGCCCCTGCCCACAGCTGGGCACCCGGGGCAGCGCACCGGCTCCTCTCCACTGGAGCTACAGCAGCTACACTGGCAGCCACACTCTCCTTCTCTTGTTCCCACATCTCTTTAACACTCACAATAGTTTTTCTGTTGACAAAAAACAACTAGGGTGTAATAACAAAAAGTGATACAGCAACAGGGTCTTGTTTCCAAAATGTAAAGCAAAATCTTCAGCTTTGCTTTTCTGGAAATTTAAGACCCATGATGTTGCCATCAACCATTTAAATTAGCCTCCCCTGCCTTTCCATGGGGTAATTTTGATGATAGTAAATTATCAAAATTGTCATTTTTTGAAAGCCAAGCAAGACTCTGTGTATTCTTCTTGACATCTTTTCAGCCAAGACTGCTTCCAGCTGTTGGGCAAAGAGCTCAGTGCAGGAATGGAAGGCTGAAATGTGCCAGCCGGAGCAAAGTCCCGAGCTGGAAGGGAATGAGCCAACACAACAGGTAGAATCCTGGAAGGAAAAAACCTCCCCATGGTATTCTCTCATCAGCAAAGACATTTGTTCTGCTGTAATGAATGTTACAATTTCCACATTTATATTAAAACAGATACAGGTTCTGATAGGTTATTTTTCATTTTGCTTGACTGGTGTTTACACAAACAAACCCAAATTTCAGTTCAAACAAACAAACAAACAAAAATGCTCATGTAAGTACTAATTCAGAAGTAAGATTCCACCAAGATTAAAATTTCCAGCCTAAGAGAAACATGAAGCAGAAATAATTACTGCCTGACACTAGGAAAAACGATGCTGATTAACTACACAGATTTAGTTTTAAAATACAGATTTCACTGCAATGCTATGGTCACATACAAGTATCTAGCTTTAAAAAAAAATTAATTTAAAGGAGAACATGGAGGGTTTTTTTGAGTGTATAAATATATATTCTTTTCATCTATTTAGTGTGCAAATTTATTTAAAACACAATAAAATGACAGGCAGGTCTAAAGACTAAATATAAAAATTTAAGAATGTGAAATGAACAAACTTTTTCACTCTGCAGTTTTTATTTTATTATTAGATGCTATTCCTAACTTGTTAAAATTGATCAAATAGAAAGCTGTGAATAGAGAAAAAATTAAGCCAACTAGAAAAGTGTGACTTGGATTTAATATTTTATAATTGCCAAGGGACATACTGAGATCAATGAATTTTTGCCCGAGATGAACGTCAGAAAGAGATGTACTTCAGTCTTTTAGGGAACATTGGTCTATTTAATTCTTGTGTCTGATGCATGTGAAATATGCCTGTCTTGGCCTTCTTCGTGCCTCAAGGCCGTGCTGGAGGCAGACATTACCACTTTTAATAGGCCGCCATCTGAGGAATGGCAAGGGATCCAATAACCCATCGACTCTAATGGATTTGCCTGTTTATTCACTTACACCTTTTTTGCAGCTAATTTTAGTTTTGCATGCTGAGTTGTTTCACTTTAAATTAAATGAATAGAAACAAAGGGAAAAAGACTGTGCAGCTAATAAACCATGATTATTTTCGAAGTTCTTCACAACAGGATCCTCCATATACTAAGGTACATCACTGGAGAACAGATTCACTGCTGCGTTTTTCCACTTGTTGTCACAATTAACAAAGCTTCTTTTAAATGTAGTGAGACAAAAAGTAGGTTATTATAAAGTCTTACTTATAATGCCTAATAATTTGCAGCAGTATAATCCAACCAGCTTCAAATCATTATGAGGGTCATGAGCACCTTCAAAGAATAATACAGGTGATGTTAATGATTGTGCAGTATTATCACAAACAAACCCAGTATACAGTTTAATCTAGCATTTCATGTGTACTTTGAAGATCACAGGTAACACTTAATGTGTTACTTACAAACTTATAGTCCCCCTAGATACAGAGGAACTCTGAGTAATAAAAATTTCCACTACATTTGATCCTTAGGAAAAATATACATTCCAGGCTAAAACTTATTAGGGGATATAATCTCTATATTTGGACTGCATTAATATTTTGTTCCTTTACAGATTTTCTTCCTTCCTTTCCTTAGGAGATGCCTACTGCATCTCACTCCCCACAACTCATGGGTCCTCTGCAAAGGCACAACGTGATCTTTAAGGTCCCTTCCAACCCAAACCATTCTACCCTTTATTCCAGAACCTTCTGCTCATCCAGCTCTGTTTCCAGACCTACAGTTCAAGTGCTTTGCTTTTCTCAGGAAGGCTGAAAGGAACTTACTCAGGGGCTGTGACTGCAAGGCTCAGCTTCAGAGCAGCTTTCAGTGAGTTACAAAGGGGCCTTTTCTCCAGGTTTGGTTGAATCTCCCACTCACAGGGTTCCCCAGTGTCCATCAGTCAGGAGAGGGACAGACAAGGGCCAGGTGTCACCTGCTGCTGACAGGTGATCCACTGAAGCTCTGCAGGAGCCGTGGTGTCCTGCCCTGGGGGGACACGTCCCTCTGGGCACACCAACAGCCCCGAGCAATCACTGTCGGCTTGCAGGCAAGCAAGTCATCAAATCCAGGCAGGAATCATCCTCTTTTAAAGGCATAAAAATAATACAGCTCCGACTTCCAGAAAGAACAGCCAGGCTTGGTCCCCGAGGTAACCAAAACACAGCACCACCAGGGTCAGCCCAGGAAAAACAGCTGCTGAACCAGGGCAGTCCCCGGAGACTGCGACTTCGATGCTGCAAAACCCCACTCCTTCCTACAATAAAAGTGCATAAAATACAGCAGCACGTGGTCATCTGTTCCCACTTCAGGACAGAAACCCAAATGCATGACACCTACAAAAGGTTGTAGTATGGAGTAAAGTTTGTTGACCAAACTGCAGGAATATGGATATGAAAAACCGACATTAAGAGCCAAAATCCTGGGAGCCAAACTCTGCGCTGCTCCGGGCCACAGCTGCAGAGAGAGCAGAGATGCAGCAAGAGGGGAGCACACGTACCCTTCATTTAAAAATACACATTTAGTTTGGGAGATCCTGCCCTGTAAAACAGTGTCTGTAGCACTAAACAGCCATAAAATAATGTAAAAATTCTTTTTGGAGTGAAACATATCACAACAAAAAAGGGCCTGTGTCATTCAGAAGGATCCACAGCTCTACCAGTTCCTAATACAGAAGGAAAACAAAGCAGCCACAAGTCCTTTTTTTGTCACTAGCTGGTTGTGTTTTCCTTTAAGGGATCGCATTATGGATCTGACATCTCCTTATTTTTGCCAAAAAGACTTCACCTCCTTTTATATCAGTTGCTGATCTCTTACAGATTCCTTAATAACATGGTGTGACACAGAATCAACTCCGAAGCTTTACCAGGGCTTTTGGGCTGAATTTGGATTTTTTATCACTCGGTGGCTCACAAGACACAAAAGTATGTATTTTAAAGGATGGTCCACACATTATGAAAACTGGCATCTTGGTTTTGCATTCATTTTATTGCTAGTGAATGTTTTTTCTTAGAATTGAGACTGCAGTGGAAGACTGGTTTTCTGACACAAAACTATCATCAGTATCCCCTTAAATATATAGCAAGAATTAAAATAAGACTCCTCAAATAATTTCAAATCAATCTACTTATCTAAAGCATAAACCTGCTGGAGATAAATATTTTTGAATAGCTATAAATCCAGCTTCCCTTTTAAAATGTTATCTCAGGCCTATTACTTAAATGTCACAAAACATCCAAAACCAACAAGTGCACAGAGAAGTTAAAAAAATCTGCCTGCTTTAGATATGTGAAAGTGAATCTGCAAAACAGAAGAAGTTACATAGCAGCAGAATAATTTTTTTCCCCCAAATAGTATTTGTAGACCTGGATACTAACTCCCAGACACACTGTGGAAAGAAAAATGGGAACAACAGACTGAAGTTGGGATTGATTTACTTCATTAGCTGGGATTACAAGTTTAACTTACAAACCAGAGGTCAAAATTTCTCATTAACAAGGGGGCCATGAATTGCTGCAGGGCTTGGTTCAAGAGGAGACCACTCTTATTACTAACTACACATTTCAATCTGTCTTTGATGTTCTCCTTCTACCCTCCTCCCTTTTATTTTTTGGCAGAGGAGTTGATTTTAATTGTAGCTATACAACACAGCTCAGTTTGCCTGAGAGCCAGCCTCCACATCTGCAGTGAGTGCAGTTCTAGTGATATTGGGTGCAGTCCATAGCTTAGGGCTAATTTTAATGGCTCCCCTTTTCATACAAGGCTCAGATTGTTTTCCACGTGATTCCTGTTAATTTAGCTGCAGGAAAGGGCATCAGTTTTCCTTGCGAGTTTCTGATCCATACTTCTAAACTAGGTGAAATGTATTAAAGAAGAGAAATGATCATAAAATAAGAGATTGAATTTTCTGCTGCCTCCCTAAGTGATTAAGCAAGTAAACCCACTATTTTAATACACAAAAGAAAAACAGAAAATACAAATGTCTGTATTTTCAAACACCTTTAATTTATGAATGCTGTAAAGAAGCTCTTGAAATCTCTAACAGTGCTAAGGGTTTAAAAAGGAAAGCTTAAATGTTTGGATATTGCACATTTTCAAAATCTACAGATTCGAACTAAGATTTCACAGTACATTTCTCCAAACAAGAGTTGTGTGCATCGTGGCAGCAGATGGTGGAGTACACCATCAGATAATAGTGTTTGATGAATATCTTCTATTTTTGATGAATAGAATTAAAATATAACTGAATAGTCAAAGGTGAAGTATTTAAACAGATTAAAAGTGCTCATTCTACAGAACCTACTCCAGTTTTTAAAGAAAACATGCCACTAATGCTGGTTAAACAGCTGAAATTTTCATATATCATGTATAGCTGAAATCATAATCAAATTTGTCTCAGCAAAAACTCTATATAGTTGGAACCGCCTTTAAGCATTGCCAAATTAAAAAAAATAACTAAAAAAATCCGAGCAGTCAATTTTTACAAGTAAAAAACCAGATACCCTTTTAACAAAAAGTATGATGGTACTTTTTTTTCCCCATAATTTAAATGCAGGAAAACAATTCTGAAGGGTAATGGTTACCAAAATAATTTTTCATAGATACACAGTTTCTTGCCTTTGTTTATACACATCTTTTGACTACAAAGAGGCACCATCTCCAGCTTCATACCTATTTCTCACTGGTAATGAAAGACAATTCTGCACAGAGTAAGTTCATGAAGTTTATGATGCAAAACACCAGGATGAAAAGACAGGAATGATTAGGTGAGTAATTTTAGTTTAGGACCAATATGAATTTCTATTTATTCCAATAGACAAAAATCTCCTGTACATTATGCAGATCTGTTCCATGTTTCCCTTTTTCTACTGGGCCAGTTTCCACTTCACATGTGGGGGGTAGCATGCATTAAACCACTTTCTTGTTTATATTAACAGCTGCTGTTAAGACTCCCTTTTCCAAGCTTTTCCAGTTGCCAGTGTTAGAGCATTAGAAGGTGTGCTTTCAACCCACACCAACAGCCAAGAATTAACTTTTCCTCGTGGCCAAGTCGGTCCCTTTTGTGCAAGCCCTCTCTTGGCAGTGTGTAACCAATCTGCTGGAACTTCAGGAAGACCCTTTGTGTGCTGCTGGGCACTGGAGCTGCCGGCAGCACTGGCCATGGCACAGCACAGGACACGGCACTGGGCACGGCACAGGACACAGCACAGGGCACGGCACTGGCCATGGCACTGGGCACAGCACAGAGCACAGCACAGAGCACAGCACTGGCCATGGCACTGGGCACAGCACAGAGCACAGCACAGAGCATGGCACTGGCCATGGCACTGGGCACAGCACTGGGCACAGCACAGAGCACAGCACAGAGCACGGCACTGGCCATGGCACTGGGCACAGCACAGAGCAGGGCACTGGCCATGGCACTGGGCACAGCACTGGGCACAGCACAGAGCACAGCACTGGCCATGGCACTGGGCACAGCACAGAGCATGGCACTGGCCATGGCACTGGGCACAGCACTGGGCACAGCACAGAGCATGGCACTGGCCATGGCACTGGGCACAGCACTGGGCACAGCACAGAGCATGGCACTGGCCATGGCACTGGGCACAGCTCCCTGGCACCTTCACGGAATCCGTGACTGCCCAGGAACCTCTGATCAACACAGGGTGCAAGAGCCACCTTCGAGTTTCAACAGGGGGTTATCTTAACAACTAGACATCTTTAAAAGGTCATTATTGCAGTCTAATTTCAAACTGGCACCAAAATGAAGGGTTGTCTTTGTGTAGGATTAATTTAAAAACCTCAGGATTTGATGTCAGTGGGAAATAACCAGCGTGGGACTCATAATGCTGCCTTCTCCCGCTTCTGGCCAGCACCTAGGGCTAATTTCTTAGGAGATGAAAACTATGACAAGCCCTTCAGTTAAGCTGAAAGCAGGCAGCAGTCCAGTAACACCCACAGGCCTCAGAGGCATCCTGTGACCCCCTTAGAAAAGTCACATTCACTTTGCTCTTGAGAAAGGAAAAATAATGCTGGAGGCATTTTGTTTTAAACCATGTGAAATAAGGAAATGTGAGGATGTGAAAATGAAGTGAAAAAAGTTAGAATTCATTTCCTCCCTTTGCAATGGCTTAGAAGCAAAACTGGTTCATTTTGAAAGTGTGTGTAAAAATCTGATACATTCACCAGTAGGCAGTGACTACAAAATGCTTAAGGTAAAATATGTAAATATGTAAAATAATCTCTTGAAAACCATCTCTTTTGTGCTTGAAAGCATTTTGTAAAAGCATCTTTATTTCTCAGTAGCATTAATAGACAGTCAGAAAGAAAACTTGTCAAAACAAAAAACAGCAACAAATTTCAAGGTACTAGAAAAATATTTTGAAACAAATCTGCAGAATAGTGAAAGGGAAGAAAATTAATGCATAAGTTCCTTGGATGACTTCTGCCCTTTTAGTATTAATCTGAATAATAATAAAGGAACATGTAAATTACAGTTTCAAAATTTTAAATGGGGTTATTTTAACTATCATAGACTTAAGGCAAATCTAATCTGCCAAGTCTTCACTCTCATTTCAGTCTAAAACTGTGTCTCACTTTTTTACTCCTATTATGCCTTTTAACTTAGATGGGCTTTTTATCTCCTAGCTAAGCACATCCAACCTCATTTCCTCGTTCCCATTAAAGAGGTCTACACAAACGTGCATTCAGTCTGTTTATTACTTGCCACACACTGCTGATCTTGTTCCAAAATATTCTCATTAATAAAAGGTTGCACATCGAGGACCCGTTAGAATGCTCAAATGAAGAGAAACACTTAAAAAAATGAAGAGAAACACTTAAAACTTTCCTTCTTTGTCCAAAATTCTTGAGCTGTATTACGTATTATCGTATTATGAACTACATAACCAAAACCAAGTAGCAGAGAATTCATTAACATTAATACAATTTTCAAAAACTGTTCCACAAGTAAGGTCTCAAATCTGAAAAATGAACTCCAGCATTAAAATAATTTGTCTTGATTTAATTTTTTTTCCTTATGTGGAGAAAGCTGAGAATATACAAGGAAAGCTAAGGTAAGGAACTTGTAAGGAAGAAGAGAGGAACAAAGGCAGAGGATGGGAATCTTGAGCCGCTGCGACACACAGGTACTGAATGATCCTTCTAGCATAAGGCTACTGGGAGCTGGCTGAAAAAATTCATGTGGTATCAGGCTTCAAGGGGGTATGTAACTACAGAAACACTTACACTAGAAAGGAAATAATGTTAAAGTGGAATTACTATGAGACATGGCAAAATTTAAACAGTCCAGGAGTTTTAATAAAAATTCATTAAAATTTAAAGTTTTTCAACCTCAATAACAACAAAATAATTTATCTGCAGCATCACATCTGAGTCCCACGACCAGGCTACTCCACATTCATTTTTGGGGAGACAGATGTATTTACCATGTTGTGGACAACTTCTTACTACAGCCCCAGAATCCTGACACTATGACACGCTGAAAGGAAATCTGGGAAGTTCGTAATGCCAAAGAATGACATATTCAAAGTCTTCATCATTCTCTCTTACACAGTATTATGACTGAGTGGATAAACAGCAGGAATGGCAAAAGGATGGTCTGTATCAGCACAAAAGGGAATGAAAACACCCAGCTTGATTTTCCTGCCCGCCATCCACTCCGAACTGTGATTTCTCAGTAAAGCGAAGATGGAACGATGATGCATCTTGACATGCTTTTAATATACACATTATTAATCTTAGTAGCTATGATTCTGCAAAATTTTTAAGTCTGAAGTGCATGTTTGAATTAAGTATTTTGATAAATTGGCTTTTTTTTCTACCTAAGACAGCTATAGTTAATGGGTCAAAACATAATTTGCCTGTCTTCTTTGAGCTCACAGACATTTGTACAAGTGTCACAATCATTCATGTGACACTTGTCTGCTTTATTATTCTATGCCAAAACCCAAGAAAATGTTCACAAGATTTGTTTTTCTGAAGCATATAGGGAACATATAAGAAAAGGGAAAGACAGGAATAAGAGTAAACAGGGAAGCTTCAGAGATACCAAGACTGCTCCTTTCCAACACGGCTTTTTTGAATGCAAGTTTCTCCTCCCTGTGTTCTTTATGTTGTCACTAAATTATTATGTTTATAATCAACTCAGTTACGGTCAAGTATGCATTGGCCTGTAAATTCAAATATCCTGCCCTCCCATCATCCATTCACTTCCTCATAGGCACAGAGAGGAGCTTCATGACTGAAATACCCCGGGAATATGGGCACATGGACTCCTCCTTCTCGGTTCTGAGCACCCAAGGAGGGAGTTCACACACAGCTCCTCGATGGCAATCTTGGCACAACTGAACAGCTTCTTTGTGTAATTCCTTTATTTTCATTCCACAGCTGCTCTTTACTGAGACTTACACATATAACCATTGCTGGGAAAGTATAGGAAAGTTAATAATTGTTAAAGGCTTACATGAAAGTAATTGTTCTGTTTCTTCTGAATTGCCAATACTGATTTTGCTGTGAGAGGGGATTATGGAAAGAAATGGAACACTAGAGACGGGAAAGTACTGTCACCAAAATAATCTAACAAATGCAAATACAGCCCCCAGTATTAACAGAAGTGTTGAGTCTCAGAGTACAGACAGATGTTCACTCTGGATCCAGCTGTGCTGATGAAGGGCTTTGTGCCCCCCAGCTGCTCCTCGGTGCCCCCTGCTGAAGTCATTATCCCGCGGATCCGCCCCGATTCACTCGGGGCAGGGCCAGCCCCAGCCCACACCCCGCTCACACAGGCCACAGTCGTGCAGCTGCTTTGGCCCCAGTGAGTGCCCTGGCACGGACCCTCGGCCCCAGCCCGTGGCAGTGACCTCCTCGGCCACTCAGGCAACGGCAGCCAGAGCAGTCCTTGCACTGGGATGCTCCTTCTGAAGCCCTAGAAAACAGGCACTGCTAGAATACCATCTCCCTCAGTAATAGAAATAAAAAACATTTTTTTAAATGACCTCAGCAAATAAAGCAATGCCTAGCATCTGATATTTATTTCTGCAACAAACATACCCACGGATTTTTCCTACTGAACTACAGATAGGATTCAATCAGCACTGACATCTGAAAATAGCACAAAGGGTAAAGAGAACTTAAAATGTGCACGGCACCAAAACTATCACCTTTGTTCTAGTAACACTTGTAAGTGACCACCAAAAGAAACAACTTAAACCACAAGCCAAAACATTGGTTTCCTTGGTGATTCTTGATTTTGAGGGCATAGATTATACTTGACACAGCTTCCACACTGAAACAGTCTGAGATTTTTGTTAATAAAGACAGAACTAAACATATAAATCAGATAACATTTAGAGCTGCAAACTCTTTATCTAGATATGACACATTCCGTTGCCAAACTGTAAAATGCATTATAGAACAGTATTTTATTCATTTAAAATTTGCAAGAGAATCTCGTATCATCTTGCACTTATTTTTGGAGGTGCATTTCAAGCCATACAACACACATTTCCCAGCCTCATCACAAGGTGCCTACTGTTACACAGCACATGCTAAAAGAGTTCTTTAAATACTAAATACTAATCGCAACCGTATTTTCAGCTGGATTTCAGCCTGCTCTGGTAAGTCCTCTCTTGAGGTGACAAACTAGCAGTACCTGAATTCATTACAGCCTGATTAATTATGCTGCTTTTATATAAAGGAGAAAGGGACTTCAATCAGAAGTGGTAACCTTAAACAGTACCTGTGCAGCAGCATATCAGAACATCAATCCCAGATCCATGCACTTCCATTTGCTTTGAGAATTCTTAGTAATTACTTCTCCCTTATTATTACAACTCCAACGCCTGAAAAACTAAAGGAAGAGGTTCAGAACACACCAGTTCCAGCTGACAGAGTTCATACCAGTTACCAGAAACACTGAAAACTGCACCTTATGCTCTCCACTGGCTTACCACAGCCTAACTACACAACCAGCCTTTTTCTCCCCAGCTGAACACAACAGGAGTTTGGGGAATAAAGAGAGGAGTGGAGTGAAATGTCAGAGATCTCTTTTCTCATACAGCTGATGACTTGCCAGGTTTTCATCTTCTACATATTTGGAGACAATTTCTTTAAACGATCCAGAAGCTGAAAACCACCTGGCTATCACCTTCTCCTAAAGCAGGCCCCTCACCACAGCATAGAGATGGTACCTAGGCAGCAGCACTGTTTATGCTTGCTTGCCTTTTGTGCTTGTTAACATGCAAAGGCAAATTAATATAAGAGAAGAATCTGGCATATGTGTCTAAAATACGCAGTGCATAATTAAACTGAGAATGAAAACAAATCAAAGGTATATATGTTCAAATAGTATTTATTGTTCCTTTACATAAAGGAACAAGGAACTTGCCAAATATTTCTTATGAATAAAGGCCCATCTTCACAAAGTATTCATAAATAGCAATGAACAAGATAAGAGCACATGAGATAAAGCCAGCTAGAATAAGCCACAGATGGAAGCAGAGCCAGACTGACAATGGAAGAATTCCCACCCTACCGGGCTACAGAGCTCTCTCCACACAACCATTTAATGGCAACACACATCAGCATTTACACTAAAGGAGACACTTCAGAGAAATATTTTTAAATGCAAAGTTTGGGATATCTCTTTTTTAATATGGATAATACTCAAAGCATATATCTCTCTACAGACTTAGGTCTCTCGTGCTTAGTCTGTAACATGCCTGTGTGCTCTGCTGCTAACGGCGATTTAAAGAATTTGCTGTACCTACAGAATTGTATTATGGAGATCCTAGAGGGTATGACTAAAACTTGTTGAAATTAAGTTCTAAGGAAATATATAAATGTAGGTGACTGGTTAGAGTTTGGTTAAAGTCAAGAAGAGAAGGTGCTCCCAGGTCTCTTTCTCAGAGCCAACTGCCTGTAATAATAAATACATGGGGTTGACTGTGGAATCAGGGCTTTGGAGAAGAAGAATAATGCATTACAAATATTGCCAGACCAACAGGCTTCCCTGTCTCATTCAACTCCTCCATCGTCCTGTATGAACAAAAACTGCAGGAAGACAGCTTAGACTGTCACACTAAGGCAAAAGGAGCTGGCACTGCCTGCAAACAAAATGCAGTGACAAAATGTCATCCCTCTTCTTCTTCACTTAGGGATGCCCCTACATTACACTTACAGACCCAGGTTGTCATATCTCTTTTAATTAGGCAAAATAATGCCACAGCTAATACCTAGTAAAACAATTTACAGTGTTTGTGGGAAAAGTATGAGATCAGCTTGCAAAACCTCACTCCTAAAAGAACAAAAAAGAAGTGAAACTCAAAAATAGATTCTTTAATAAAGAGCATTGTTTAAATACTTAAGGTAGCTCCTCATCTTTACCCAATTTCTGTAAACAAAACTCTGATTTTTGTCACAGATTAGAGATTTAAAACTACAGAGTAACAAATAATCAAAAACATTTTGTGAATTAATTAAAACAAGTTGTGAAACTATATTATTTACTAAATTCATAGCACATTCTTCTAAAGAGAATGAAATGTAAAGAAAAGTTCAATGGACTTATTTTCAATTCTGACTGCCTTCTTTTCAATATTTTTCCTCAAAATTTAACCATGAAAATAAAACCTCTGTATGTCTGAACAGAGATGAAAAAATATATTTAATATTTTATTAAATTAATATATTTATTAAATTACTGTTAATTTTGCTATTAGTATAAATATTCAAAGACTTAAAAATACACGTTCCAAAGATAGATAAACCAACCAAAAATTAATCTTAAAAAAAGATCAGTAGAGCAGAAACCTCCTTCAGAGTCTTCAGATTTGGCTGGCTCAACCAATCTGCTATGGCCGCTCAACCAGTTAAATAAATTTCTATAATGATTTCACCATTTTAGGCTGCCTATCTGCCAGTTCTTACTGTCAACACGAATTACCCTGTGTGCTGCAATTCCCCCATCAACTGAGACAAAGTATGACTGTTGTAGTGCTCTGTTAACATGACATGCTTCTCATGGATCTGTATTCCAAATGTCAGGATCAGCTGGCACAGGCAGCCAGAAGTGTCCTGTTATCAGACCTGGGAGAAGGATTCCCACTAAAGCTACAGCCCGGACAGGTGCAGGGTTTGTGCACTCTGGAGCTGGGTGTCGGGGTGGCCCCGCTGCAAGCGGAGTGTCAGCAGCTCCAGGGTTAACGGGACACAGCTCGAGGTGTGCCCAGCAGGACATCCATCCTGGGACCTGGGCAGGGACAGGGCTCCAGGGATTCAGGGGACACCCATCCTGAGAGAGCCACAGGGGCCTCGGTCTGGGCAGGGACAGGGCTCTGGGATTCAGGGGACACCCATCCTGAGAGAGCCACAGGGGCCTCGGTCTGGGCAGGGACAGGGCTCTGGGATTCAGGGGACACCCATCCTGAGAGAGTGGGCAGGGGCCTCAGTCTGGGCAGAGATAGAGCTCTGGGATTCAGGGGACACCCATCCTGAGAGAGCCACAGGGGCCTCGGTCTGGGCAGGGACAGGGCAGAGAAAAGCTATTCATGAGCTGCTTTGGGGTTTTCTTTCGAAGAAAAGTTGTATCAGAGATTCAGCACAAATGTGAAGTTTTCATAAAGGAGGTACTTACATAAACCCATTGGATGCTAGAGATAAAAGTACTCTCCTGAAACTCTTAAAAACTATAACTGTTGTTAAAGTTTATAGGATTACACATTTAATTTAAAAAAACAATGGATCTCAATATATGCACTAATTAAATAACTCAGAAGTTACAGATGATACTGCCTGATTAAAAAATTATTTTGAAATTAGAAGGCTTACGTTAAATTCATAATTTAAATATGATAAACAAAAATCTAATTTTGCAGAATCTGTAGTTGGAAAAACAGTTACACAAGAAGAAACACAGCTTTGCTATCTCCCACACACACACACTCAATACAACTTAATAAATTTACCACAGCAGTATATAATACCTAGAGAGGAAGGGCAGAAATATAGAAAATTATGTTAAAAAGCAATTGGTCTTCATCACCACAAGGATAAAAGGCAATATATAACTTTTTAGAAGTTGTATGAAGCCCACAAAATCTTGTATCCCAGTAGAGCTGATATAAGAAATGAATTTGACTGCAGAGCAACCGAGATTTACAGCCCAACACAGGCGGCACAAGCTGAATTATGAATTACATTACATTTTTTTATATATGGCACTGTAGAAAAGAAACCCCAATATGTCAAACTGAAGTATTAATCACTATAGCTAAAATAACTATATGTGAATAACATCTACTCATGGGCCACAAAATAGATCAAGGTGGAGAATTCTGAAGATACCTGGAACACTGGAGTCTTCAGTACCTATCAACAATACCAACTGAAAAGCATTAAAATGGTCATTAAACATTTGTAATTTCCACTAATTGCTGCAGACTGGTCAGAGGCAAATACACAATGTAAACATCCAGATCTGATTATGGTGAGACCAGAATTAGGACAAACAGTTGACTCTAACCCTTACTTTAAGACTCTACTCCAGATGCTCTTCATTGCACTACTGCTTAAGTGATTTAGACACTCAGAACTGAAAATTAATCATCTGTGGTGGAATCAAATCACCTGTTATTCTAGTTCTTGTCCTCAACCATAGAACATGTCCCATTACAGTTAAACTCCTCAAAACAAGGAATATTTCACAATACTAAAAAACAACTATTGAAGATACAGGCTCATAGTACTTCTTGAAGTAAGTAAAATAATTCTTCTTCTGGATTCTCAATCGAGACATAAGACACAATGTCAAATATTTCCAAAGTTGCAATTTTTATTTATTTCTTTAGAGAGAGAAAACCTACCTTCTCATTTTCTTCCGGAAGCCCTTCCATATTGGTTCTAAGTTATTTAAGGAATATTACGAAATTAAAAGACTTGAAATCTTGATGTATGTTTGATCTTAATATCACTGGCAAATTATTATTACTTTGACTACCTGCACAGCTGACAAGAATGCCAGGGAACAGTACCTGCAGCTCTTCATTGTTCTGTTCCTTAGTAAGATAAAAGCTAAGTCAACAGCAGCATCAAATTTATCCCAGATCACTGTAGCTACATAGATGAAGATAAAAACTTTTGCTAAAAGAATTTTGTGGCAATATAAGCTTTACCAAAATGCAACACACCTATGGCTGTCAAAGGTGTCTAGGGGCAGGAGGCAAGCTTGTGCAGAGTGTGCTTTGTTTCCCCTTCCCTCCTTAATTGAGCTTCAATGATCTGAAACTGAATGCTATTCATAAAAATTACTTACAGAGTTGAGAAAAGTAATTTTGGCTTTGGACACAAGCACTAGGCACATTTTTCAAGTCCATTAGATGTAGCTCATTTTTTTTCTTTGTGAAGATGTCTTTTAAAGTTGCTTTTTCTAAAATTGTAACAGCATAAAAATGAAAACAAAATAAAAAAGAAAACTAAGGGATTAACAAAAGCTTGCAAACGAGAGAAATGCAAGTGGCTTCTTTTAAGGATTAGGAAAAATGTATCACAGACCAGTGATATGGCCTGGGAAAAAAATGCCCTCTGCCAACACCTCCCTATAGATAAAGCAGGCTGCAGTGCTGCTGTCTTTTTGATCAAGAGAAGAAATCCCACACCAATGACTGTTTCCCCTGACAGACTGCTTGTCCTTTTTAATGTTACATGAGAGCACCAGCCTGAATTTCCCCCCCTCAGAGCTCATACCACTACCACTGATTAGAGATGCTGGTCTGCCTAGGGGTACTCACTTCTTTGGCCAAGGCTGTTTAACCTGTTGTGCTCCTTACACTCCTTACCTTGTCATTTGGAGATAGAAACTTTGCCTTTTTTATGGAACTTTTGCTCTTTCTCCTGGCAGAGCTTCCTCTAAATTGTTCAGTAATTGTCCATCATACAGAAGTTCAGCTCTTGTTAGGCTCCTGTCTTTGCAAGAGAGTGTCATGCTCAAAAAGACTGGAGAATTAACTCTTTTCTTGGTAATTGTAGCATGGGCCAACACTATTTTCATGCTACTATAGCACAAAAATCACCATTTATGATACCTTCTGCTTTCTCAAACACAGCTGCAGAAAATCTCATCATTCTCCTCATTTACCTTCCCATACAACACTGCTCTTCTTTGCCCTTTTGTTAGTCAAGGTAATTATTATACCAAGAATACTACAAACAGAACAACAAAAGCCAGTGAAAATAAGTCTACTGCACTACCTCTTTCAGACACCTAATCCACAGGCCAGCTCAACGCTCATCAGAAAAGTGAGAGGGTGAGGCAGGGTAAGACTTCCCAAAATGGTTCAATGGCCCAGAAGTCTGACTCTTAAGGACTGGGGCTCCTAAGTGACTTATGGTTTCCACACCCAAGTTTTGTAATAATTTAACTTAGTTTTAGTTAACACTGTGAAATGTCTGTGTACATATTCAGTCACGCTTGGGAAAGTGATCTGTAACTAGTTAGCAAAACTACACTGTGACACTAACTCCAGAATCCCACAAAGTCATGCTGGTTAAAAAGCTATGAAGACCTTGATTTTATGCAAATCTTTGTAACTTCATATAGGTCAAAAAAGCAAGCTTTTGCTCCAAAGACAGGAGGAGAAAGAGGGAAGAAATCCAAGTCTGACTTACAAGTCACGGAGACACTCATGATAATTTTATCACCACAGTCCTTCTAGACAGTAAAAAAATTCCTTAAGCTGTTGCTATTTTTTAACTTCTCTGCTTCTCTTCCTGACTGTCTCTCGAGTTGCTGGTATTAAAAAACCTCCAAACTCCACCAACCAGTGTAAGAAATCTTGCCAAGGCTGGGGAGCTGCAGTGCTGCCTGATGCCCTTCCCTCCCTATTGCACCTCCCCTGCAGGAATTGGCTGCCAGCCTGTAACTTGAAGGCAAGCTGTAACCAAGTAACTAATAAATAAGGAGTACACCACTAAAGTAAACAGTACCCCAGCTATAATTAGCTAGAACAGACAAGCTGCTGGTGGTAGATGTCTCTCCGAGTTCCCTCAGGCCCTCTCCAGCCCCCATAGAATCCCTTTAACCAGCATGCTCCTGTTTGACTCCAGGCAAAACAAAAACAAAAACCCCCTTTTTTTCCTAGTCATTCACTAGAACAGAGTATGTAACAAAGGGAACACCAAGACGAAGATCCCATTATTAGCTATTTTTACTGTATTATTTCTTTGAAAGCGAAATACTGTCTGTAATATTCGAGATACACTGGGAAACTTCGTGAACCTGCATTTAACACACCCTGACTAGTCCCAAGGACTTCTGTGGTCAAATAGCATGAGGCTTTCCAAAAGTACATGATATGACAATTTCTAGAAAGAAACCCCTGGGTTTACTACAGAAAGAAATATAGAAAATGAAGTGTTTTCCTACACCAGACCCAGCTAGGGGTTAGCAAAGCCGAGCTGATGCGGTAGGAAACGCAGGGAGATTGACAGGAACACAGCGCTCCAACAAAAACTCATTGCAGGTAATTAATGTGCTACACGAGGCACATTACTGACTTCAAACAAACTCACCACTCTGCTTAAAGTCAAGCATGTGCACATGTCCTTGCAGGTTTGGAGCTCCAACGCTCAACTCCTCATGAATGTGGCCAAACAGGACCCACTTTGCCATCACTCCTACAAAGGAAGGATGTGCAAAGCGTACTCTTCCATTATCTGTAAAGAGTTTTTAACCAAGCTGAAAAGCTTGTTTCAGCTCAAAATTTAAATATTTGAACTCCACCTTTGAATTTTATCCTTGGCAAATTTCAGCCAAATTCTGAAGGAGAAATGTGGACAGCAGGAGACTGGTCAACACATGTAAAAGGAGGGTGAGCATTCATTTCCAAATTAAACAAGTGTTTGCTCAAAATACTCTTACAATTTAGAATGCATCATGTTCCTTGAACAGCAAAGTTGGTCAAAATTAATTTGCCTGCCCCACAGACTGCTGATATTGCATCATTTAATGATGACATCACTTATGAAACCTGTAATAGGGACCTGACTTTAAATCTTGTGCACAGATATGCATATGATATGCACACATTAAATACTCAGAAAAACATTCATTTACAGTAAAATCTTGGAAGACTTGCACATGGTAAAAGGAAACCATGAAAGGCCTGTTTTCATTTCTCTTTCTTACACACTAAGCTTGTTTTCAATTGGGACTACTTAAAATTAAGGGATAATTTTTTGAACACATAAAAAGAAAGCAAGTTCTGAATGAAACTGTCAGGCTTTTGTTTTGTTTTCTTTTTAATTCAAGAATTTCTACTTTTTTATCAACACACCACATTCAGTTGTACATAATGGACAATGCTGATGCAGATGGGGCGTGGCCATTGCTATTCTATACCACCCACATCATCATTGGGATGTGGCTTCAGGGGGAAGAAAATGTGGCCATACACCAGAACTGTGGCATTTTGTTGAGTTTCTTCCCCAGGGCAGTTGTTGGACCACCACTGCTCACCCCCTCAGTCCTCAGCAGGATACAGCTGGGGCATGGATATGGCTCCAAGCGAGCCCGAGCAGAGCCCGGGCGGAGCCGGAGCGGAGCCCTGCCGACCCAGCCGGGAGTGGGTGGTACAACGTGGCCCATCCAGCTTCTTGTGGGTCTGTCCATCACTGCTTTTGCTGTTTCAGGGATGGAAAATGCGGCTCTGGGACTGCCACCACCTTGTCTTTGTCCCAGGAACACCTGTGTCTCATAGCTGAGCCACAGGAACAGGTCTTGTCCTGGCCTCCAGCTGAAACTGGGGGGGGAACTCTTTTTGTGTGTAAATCTCTGCTCTTTTGTGCCCTTTCACTATCGACATTGTCCTGTTCCTGTGCATTTCCTATCCCACTGCTGCTTGTTTTCAGTAAATTGTTATCTCACCCCACAGTCCCTGCCTTCTCTCTCACTGGAAGGGGAGGAAAGAGGGAAGTGGAAGTCCTCATCACAGGGACACACAGCTTGGACGGTGGTTTGGTTCTGCAATTGACAGCAGGTAAAATAACAAGTTCTGTTCAGCACTTCTAGGCAGGGCATTTACTTCAGAAGCTGGCAACTGGATTCCCTTGAAGTTTAAGACTGTTTGCCCAAAGGGCTAGGGTAAACTAAAAATGTTAAATGACTAATTGTCACTCTCTGTAGGATCAACACAATACCTGACTGCCTATAAAAGAATTGGCTGAAAAAATTCAAAAATGTGCATCTTAATACACTTTAAGTTCTTTAGACTTTTTCCAAACCTTAACTTCAGTAATAAAGGTTTTTGACAAAAAGGATAAAGATTATTCCACAAAATTTACCTAGCATTGAATAGGATTGAAGCAGAAGGAAATTAATCTATTTGATGATTCATCGGAGTGCTCTAGGGAAGAATTACTTAAATGGGAAACATTGCCACCTTAAGATACAGGTATAAATCTTTCCATGTACAGGTTGAACAGCTACACCTTGAAAACTTTATGGTCAGGTTTTAAAAATTATTTTCACTGACATCTAAAATTGTCACAACACCTTGGGCCTTACCTTCTAAAGTCAATGGACAAACCCTCTGCTAGACCCTTCCATGCCTTCTCTAGAGTCTTACCAGTTTTATTTAGCCAGAAGAAGGAAAACGTCTGTAATTATAAGCATCAGAAAAACAGAGACTGCAAAATAGGTTCTATCCTTCAGTGTCTGAAAATCAGGAAGACAGAGAGCAGACAACTGAAACTACAGAAAAACTCAACCTAAAACCAACTCCCAAAAAAACCCCAAAAAGCAAACTCACATGCCCTCTGTCCGCACACACCCCCAAGGTAGCTGCCTTTTGCAAGAAAAACAAAACCTCCCCAGGAATAACAGTAGAGCTCCATAGTGACTGACAAATAATGGATGAACTCTTAGCTACTCAGACATCTCTGTGCCAAGTTCTCATTTTCCACGCTAATAAGCTGCACACACTGTATTTACAACCTATCTATAAAAAAACCAACTGTATTTATTATTACCATATCGATAAAATTTTCTTTTAGAAAATGTAGTCTTCTTTTTTTGTAACCAAGGAGGAAGATTTCTATTTCTATTAATGGAAAAAAAAAAAGGAACAAAACACTATTTACATAAGAATGCAGTAGAAAACTTTGAAAAGCAAAGAAAGAAATGCTCTCATGGTCTCCTCCTTCATGCTCCATCAACACCATGCAGTCAGGTGGGACCAACTTCCACCTCCAAATGAAGTAAAAATCAAATTTGTCTTGGCCAATAAGGAACAATTATTAATACCATTGAACCTCTGTCAGAATATTTTGTGTTCGATAGATCAAAGGAATACACACAGTATGCAAACCTGTTCGACTAGTGAAAAAGAATGTTTTTCCTGGCACAGAGCCCACTTGCCATTTTCTTGCATTGCTGCCTGGCTTTCTCCTCCTGTGAACTGAGATCCATGCAAAAATGTTCTACTGCCTCTTGAGTCACTGTCTGTATTCCTGCCCATTTGCAACAGGCACGGAAATGTATTTCTACACATTCACTCCCAGTTACAATTATTAATCACCAATGTAAACATCACATTATCCATCATCCTCAGTGTCTCCCTAGTTTTACTGCCAAGTCTGTAAGAAGCATTAATGTTTATAAGTCTTATTTCACGAAATAAAACCAGAATTCTAAAAAAACCACAGTTTAAATTAAATTTTTAAAGATTTAAACAACTCATCACTGGGGCAATTGATTTTTAAATTGAAATCTCATCATTTAAGAATAAGAAAAAAAGGTGCAATTACTAATTAGGATAACATCTATTGAGTGTTTCAAAATACTGCTTTTGAAATAGTTATCAACACTTTTATGGTGATCTACTTTAATATTTATTTGATTTTGAAAACAAGAAGTAAAACAAAACAGAAGTAAAAGAGAAGTTGAAACCAAACTTGGGATTTGCAAAGATTTATAAAGTAGTATGCATTTAATTCCATTAAAAAAATGCAAGGACAGACTCCTTTCTTCTGTCTCCTTGAAAATTCAAACACATAAATTTAAGTGATAGTTTTGGAATTCCTCGAATGAAATCGTAACTGTCAGCAGTAGTGACATCCTACACCAAGTCAGGTCTGAGGGCACACTGCATTTTATCATGTCAGTGAGATATGGAGCAAAGAGTGCTTGAAAAGGCAATGATACAACAAATCATAAAATTTCCTCCTGTTCTGCTCTTACTCTGCAGGCTCAAAAAGCACAAGAGCAAACTTTAACTTCTTGATCCATAAATGCTTGCAAAACGTGTTCTGCTCCATTGTACCTCGTTCATATAACTCAGGCTTAACCAGTGTAAAGAGGCTTTAGATCCCAGTGCTTTCTAAACATATCTTGACCACTTTAAACAAGAAGTAATTTATCAAGAGCCAACCATACAACCATCAAGAGCCAAGCTGAGACTTGAGTTGTTGAACAAGTTGTTCCAAAGATTTTTAAAGGTGGATGCCATAAATAAACTTTAGTTCCAGAAAGGTGAGGGAACAGCCTAAAGATTTGCTCCGAGAACAGCAATGCTGATGATTGGTTTTCCCCCAAAATAAAAGACCCTTCCTTGGTTCTAGTTCTTTTGGGTCTGTCAGGAGCAGTTATGCCTCATATATTGGCTGATTCATGACCTTCTAAAAGTGGATGATA
The DNA here is from genome assembly GCA_013398075.1 of Notiomystis cincta. Taxonomy (NCBI): domain Eukaryota; kingdom Metazoa; phylum Chordata; class Aves; order Passeriformes; family Notiomystidae; genus Notiomystis; species Notiomystis cincta. The sequence goes on along the minus strand of VZRX01009348.1, from coordinate 17,587 downwards.
TTTGTTGAGTAGAAAATTTGGACAGAAGCCAAGGCACAATCCTTCTGTAACAGAGATTCTGCAGGACTCACTACACATCTCTTTTTGTTTAAAAGGGCAAGAAAGGAAGGAAACAAGGTGATCTTCTCCAAGAGACAGCTCATGGCTAACCCATTCCAAAGAGAAAATGACCTAGAAGGCTGATTTCTTCTTAATATTGTTAAAATATTGACAGTGAATTTGAGGAATAATTGCAGGAGGTGCTGAAATGTCCATGGATAAGGCAAGCACGAAGTGAGAATGTCAGCTGAAATGGTGCAAACAAATGAATCATGTTCAGGATTGCATAATCAAAAAGAGACTGCAGTCAAAAGTACTTTTTTTCCAACTACAGCACATGTCCAAGTGCTTCCCACATAATCTTGAATCCATCCTTCCATTTCTATTTAGAAATCAGGAGTTACTGATAGTATGAAGACCTAATAGACAGTAATATTAAGTAACTTCTCTGTGTCTGCCTCTGGTACAACACAGATTTCCAAGTCTTAAACCAGGATCTTAATCATGTTTTGTACAAAACCTCAACATGAAAACAGCTTTAAAATACTCAAATTATACCATCTGACAGATTAATTTAATTAAAAAATGTGGTGCCTTGTACCCAAAATACATCTCACAATCACTTCAGTAATTAGCTTTTCTCTACATAAAACCTCTGTTTTAACTGCTAGTTTTGGGACTTTCCAGGTCTGCAAGAACATTCTCTTTCTTGACTAATATAATGGCTGGAAAGTATTGGATGAGAAAACACATAGAATATCAGATCTCCCTTGAGCACAGGCCCAACATATGGCCCTGCATATTTTGAAAGGTGGTTTTTGGGATAGTTTGCCGAATATTCTTAAGATGACTGCTCTTCTGCTGTGTGAGAAAGAGGGCTTTTTCTTATCCCCAAAATGACTGTCTTCAATAAGTGGTGATTCACTGAACTAGCCCTGAAGCTGCCTTTGGAAGCTCAGTATTCAAAAACCATCTGTGCCAGCAAGTACCAGGAGAGGGCTTTCACTTGATATTTAAACAAATTATACCCTCAGATATTTCAAACATATACTCTGTATTTATGTATTTTGGGATACTAGCCATAGGTCTTGATGAAAAGCCAAATTATATTATTATTATTATTACTATTATTATTATTAAATACAGAAAAATACTTGTATTTAACCTCTACAGTTTAATTCCATAATAAAAATGAGGGACTTGAAAATATGCAAATTCTGCATTCATGCCACCTTAGCAGTACTCAAATATTTTGCTTGCAAAGCTATCTGACCTAGTCTTGTGATGGTTCATCCTTTTTTAAAAGCTTTAACTCTTACAATTACATGAAAATATCTGTTTCATAAACAAACCAAAATTTTAATTCTAACTCTTAAAAGCCTTATAACTCAAGAAAAAAACATTGAAAATGTGAGCTGAACAGATTCAAAATCAACCAGAATGCAACCAAGATAAGCAAAAGCAACCCCAAATTTATATTTAATCTGACATTAGAGGTGCTTGGGGATGCTAACTGAAGCACTTAAGTGTTTGCTGTCCTGAATGTTGTAACCTGTTTGTGCCACCCATGAGCACCCCAGGAACCACAGCACAGACCAGCCCTCAGCAGCACTGCTGCTGAACACATTATATGGGCCAGGATCCTTAGATGCCTAACTTGATAATCATGCACTAAATTCCAAAAGGCTGGGACTTTAAAAGATATTTTCCTGTAATTTTTACCTAGTATTACTGAAGAAATGGAAAACCCCTAAAAAATTCTGCAAATGCAGTATTTTCATCTCTGACAGGCAGAGAAGCTGAATCCTTCCAAAGGTACCTCACTCCTCTTTACCTCTTCTCTTTCACTCTTGATCTAAACCACATTATAATAATAAGCAGGCTGAATTACTGATGAGCTGCTGGCTGCTATAGAGGCAGCTGTGTTTCTAGCAGATCATTTAAAATATAAGCAGGCACGAAAGCGACTAAAAAGGAAGCGAATGAAGTGCAGGTGATCTCACATTTGTTGTCTCTGGTTGTAAATTCCTTTTCCAGTGTTCACTGGGCTCTAGGCCAAACTACTTCAACAAGCTGAGCAGGAACTATTCACTTTTTACTGTTGTTACATCAGTCTCCTTCCTATTTATCGAATGGAAATGGGTCAGCCCAGGGTACAAGAGCCAGAGCCAAGCAAAGGGAAGGGGCAGGAAAGCAGGGATCAGGATCAGATTAGCCTGGGCCACTTCATATTTGTGGTCTGAAACCAGCCACTCACTTGGTGGCAGTGTTACTTGGGAACATGGAGCCCCTGCTCATCCACTGTGTTACAAAATATTATTCCCATGTTTTGGAAAGGCAACTTTTCTATGGTTGCATGTAGAAGCAAATTAAAAAAATAAAACATGGAAAAATAACCTCACTCCAAAACTGCTGTTTTTCCATGTCCCCAGGTAAAAGTAGAAAAAAAATTAGCTCTACTAGCACAGGAAAGACAACTGATGGGCTTGGTCTTGATAACTTATAATAATCCTGCCATCCAAAAAAAAAAAAATCTATTTAACTATGGCTTGAAAATAAGCAAAGAAGTCCAAATGAGCTCTGGCAATGTGAGACAGAAAACAAGTTTAAAGGAAATACTCTCAAACGAAGTGCTGGAAGAAAATAATTCCAGTTATTAACACAAGCTTTTTCATATTTTCAAAAGCTGTAGAAGAGCTATTTTTCTCTATATAACAAACAGTACTTAAATACAGAAATACTAATCTTTTCCATCAATTTCTTGTCTTGAGTAAAATATCCATCACGACTCCTAAATTAACCTCCTGCTCAGATGAAAAGGGTATTATTAAAAAGATCAAATTTCCAAAAATAAATTATTAGTATTTCTGTTAAACCAAGAAGCTGGACTGAAATCCAGCACTGCTCACTGAAAAATGGCCAATGCAACTAAGTAAAGTGTCAAACAAGAGTTAGTTCAGAAAAGGGAAAAAAAAGGAACATGCCAGGGTGGGATGATTTGTAAATGACATATCTCTGGATCAGCAAACATGCACGGTCCCAGGCTGCAGCAAAGGCAGACATGTAAATCGAAGAAGATTAGTGAGGAGACAAGCAACTTCAATGCAAAAACTGAGTATTTTGACCAAAGGAAAAGGGCAGGCCAAGAAAGCTCTGGCCAAGTCAGACCTTGCAAGCAGAGATTATCAGTAGCAAGGGCTTTAAGCAGCTTAGAAATGGCTGGAGGAAATCAGTGTCATAGACCATAGAGGAGGTCAGATATTTGAAGGTGGAACTGGGCTAAGGGGATGTTGGTACCACAGAACACAGAATCATAACGATGTTTATAATTTCTAGAAACCCAAAGAAGAGATATCAGACAATCTTAGACAAAGAGTACAAAATTCCAGTCCCTTTTTACAGTGAAAGGTTTTGGAGGAGGAGAGTTTATTTCTGCATAGCAGCCCTAATAAGCCCAGAAGAATACCAGAAAGGGAGTTCCTAGGAGCCAAGCTGTGTGACACAGCTTCTACTGTACTTTAGGTCCTATTTCCTACCAAAGACATGGAATAATGCAGATACAGTTTCCAAGACCTTGAAATCAGCTGCCAGCCAGCCAGCCATCTCTATGAGCTGGCCAGGATGGTTAGAAGCTAGGAGAAGAGAGATGGGAGCAATTCCATATGAACTGGCACACAATCCATGGCTCCAGGAAATCCATCGATCGGCAAAAACTTCAAGGATAGTTTGCCAATTGAACAGTACAGCTGTTAGCAAAATTTGGGCTAGGGAGCAGCAAAAGGAAGCAAAAATGTCCAGAAACCTTTGGACTTTGCCCCAGACCTTTATTTTTCCTTGAAGCGCTGTACCGAGAGAATAAGGAGCTTCTAGAGAGAGAAGGAAGCTGTTCATCATAATCCATTCTGATATAAAGCTCTGATTAAAATGCTTCACTCACTGAAGGTGACTGCAATTTTGTTCATCAAATTATTATAACTTACAATAGAGTAATTTTTTTAAAGGGACAATAGACAATAAAAATTAAATTATGTTCCTCAGGAGAAAATATGCCTTTGGTGAAATGTTAAAATCTGATGGGATCCCTGTATTATTAGAAGGTTCAAATTATTTTTAAATGAGGGAAACCCAAAGCTATGACCACCCCATGGAGCTTCTAATGAAAGCTTCTTTGGGCCTGTTGCTGCAAGATTTGTTACAGGTTCATGTGGAGGAAAACAGAATTCTTTAGTGAATGTAAGATAAAGGAGGGACAGTGAAAGGAAGGAATAACAGGGCAACACAAAACCCAGGAAACTCCCTCAGTTTGAAATTAATTTTACCAGAAACAGGAGCACCTCCTCCATATCTGAAGTCCTAAGTCAATTTTAGAGTATAAACAAGATGCACTTCTGTTCCTAGCTCAGCTAATTCCCTAGCACTAATCTTAGCACACAAAACGAGGGAGAAGTCAGATAAAAGCTATCCAAAATGGGAAACAAAAAGGCCTTTGGAAATGCCTGGCATTTAGACAGTCAAATGTCTGAGCCAAAACTGTTAGTTTAGTTATTCAAAACCAAATGTTTGCATTTTCCTCAGAATAGGCATGTAATAGTGAGAATTCCTCCGACTCCACTGTGTGGGCAGACTCAGCAGAACGAAAAGCAGCCTGAGTGTGTCTGTACTAAACAACACAGTGCTCTTCTAGAGCCACCCTCAGCAGAGCAACCATGTCACTCTGGTTCTCCACCTTGCCTAATATAGATCAGGCTTTCAACTATTTTGCATTTATTATGTAGCACAGCTGCTTCTCCACTTAAAATAAGAGGAGAATCATGCTAATGAATCTAATTCTGCTTCTAGAACACAATATTCTTATTGAAATTACAATTTAGCATGATTATAAACTCATCTTTGGAGTGGTGGGGGACACACCTTGACATTCTGGAAGAAGTTTGGACACATCACAAACCCACACCAGTATTACTACAAGCTCTTGGTTCAAACTGTAAGCAAGACTACAGTCGTGGGTCTTCAGATACTTCTTCATTCCCTACTCTTTTTGGGGTTTTTTTGGGATTATGCAGAGAGGAAAACAGGTATAAAGGCAGTGACCAATTTAAGACTCACACGTCACATTTAACTACTTAAAAAATATTTTTAAATTATCTGCTGAAAATAGGTAACCCTTGAAAACACGAGTAAAATGAACTGTGGCAAGACAAGGCGGACTGCTGGTGCTGATGTGCATTTCCCAAGGCCAGGCTGCACTGACAGCACCAGCAGGAGCAGCTGCAGCTGTTGCAGGAGGTTCTGAAGGAGTGATTTCCCCACTCTGTACACACATACCTCTCCTCCTATGCTGAGCAGGCCAGGTGCATCCAGCTTCCGTTTCTTGCGGGGACCGATGGCTGCCAGCGCTGTCAGATTTGCATCCCTCTGCCTCATCTGGGCAAGCTCTTGCTGCTGCATCTGTCACACAGAGAAAGAACTCTCTTTAGTTTTTGTTCTGCTGACATGTCAAGAAGTTACCTTCAGACCTGCAAGCAGGAGGTAGAAGTCACTCATGAGCAATCTCTGAGTGCATTTTACTACTCCTGGTACTATTTTAGCAGCCTAGCCATAGAGGAGTAATGAAGATACTGAAGTTCTCATGGCTTTTCACAGGATTTCTGCTTCCAAATATCTCAACTGTTTTCAAAAACACCATCCTTTTCATTAAAAACTGCCTTAGCATGTACTGTATACTAACTACACATCTCCAGTTTAAGATTGATATGAAGAATGTAAATACCAATTCAAATCTTAAAAAGCCTAATTTTTTATATTTATTTTGAGTATTTCAAACACACTTGATGTTTCTTTAAAAAATATCTAAATTAATAAAGTACCTTTATCTTAATGCTAGCCAAAGGAATGCTGAGACAAAAACTCTACAAACCCCAAACTACAAACTCTACAAATTTACAAGTGCTTTCTGGTCTTAAGCTTTAGGTAAGAATACATTTGACTAGTTTGAAGCAGCTGGCAGCTGCATTATGTAACAATGGAGCATACTACAGAAAACAGGAGAAAATGTTCTGGCCAGCAGAGAGGCAAGATTGCATATTCACTATAAACTGTATAATTCTTTCAGAGTGCTAATGATAAGTGTCATATTCCCAAGAACAGGAATATTTTAACAAATATTCTGATCAATACCACACAAGAATAATTGATTAGTCAACACTGTATATTATTTTAATTAATAAAAGCATTCATAGCTCCTAGCAAGAATTCTTAATTATTTCAAACTTTTGGGTTTGCAAAATCCCTCAATAAATTGAGAGGAGGTGTTTGCATTTAATCCCACTGATGTCAGTCTTGCTTCCACTCCAGCAGGAGCGCACAGAAAACACCTCAAGAAATTCAGTGGTGGTAATAAAAACATTGTATGATACAGGCATGATTCTTCATTAAAATAAAACTGAACTGACAAGCAGAGATAGAAGTGTCTCAGCCATTACCCACACAAGATCTGCACATACAAGCAGGGCCTGAACTCTCTCAATCAATGTTAAAAGGAAAGGAGGTTTCAGAAAAAAGTGCCAGTGTGGAGACTCTTTTCCCCATTCACCTCTGCCCAGAAAAGTGGATCCATCTCGTGCCTCCTCTTTAGTGCAGCTCTCAGATTAACTCACTTAGCTATGTGACCAAGCCCTGTGTCTGAACAGCTCTGGTCACAAGCCGGCCAGGGAGTGTTCCCAGCTCCAGCTGGTGGTGCCAGGGCACTGCCCATGCCCAGGGCAGGGTGGCAGGTGACCCACAGAGCCCTGCAGAGCAGCACAGAGGAATGGAGCCAGCGAGTGAGCAGCACAAGAGCCAGAGCTGGACCCAGCACTGGAGCTGTGGCCTCAGCAGTGCCCAGGGCAGGGGCCAGGCACTGCCCTCTCCTGCTGCCCACACTGGTGCTGACACAGCCCAGGTGCCGTCAGCCCCTTGCCCACCTGGGCACACCTGGGCTCGTGCTCAGCCGCTGTCAAACACCACCAGCCCTTCTCCCATCTTTGCTGATGATGTGGACACTGGGACCAGGTGCACTCTCAGCAGCTTGCTGACAGTGCCAAGCTAGAACTGGGAATGTTCAGCCTGGAGAACAGAAAGCCCCAGAAAGATCTCATTGTGGCTTTCCAGTGCCTAAAGGGAACTGACAACAAAGACAGAGAGGGACTTTGGGCGAGGGCCTGGAGTGACAGGACATGAGGGAATGGCTCCAAACTGAAAGGGTGTGGATTTGGATTAGATAAAAGGAAAAAATCCTTCCCTGTGAGGGTGCTGAGTTCCTGGCACAGATTGCTCAGAGGAGTTGTGTCTGCCCCATCCCTGGGAGTGTTCCAGATGGGATGGGGCTTGGAGCAACCTGGGACAGTAAGGAGGTGTCTCTGCTCATGGCAAGGGGTGAACAAGATGATCTCTAAGATCCCTTCCAAACCAAACCATTCTATACTTTCAAATTCTTCAGGAAATTTAATTCAGCCATTTAGAGTTTGAAACCCCATTTTTCACATTTTTATGCTATATATGTTGCAACTGCAGTTATTATAACTTGAGTATAATATTATCTAAAAAATACATATCTTATCTACAGGGTAAAAGAAGTTCCTAATACAAAAATACAAAAAAAGAAATGCAGAAAAATATCTAAATAATAGTGCAAAGGTCTATACATCCCTCTCTTTGCCAACTCATATTAGGTTTTTAGCTCAAATATCTTTGGCTCTCTTCCAGATTAAATGCCAGTTAGACAGACCTGCCCGCTTACCCTTTCAAGGTAGATAGCAACAGTGGTGAGCTCTAATCATTTACAAAGGTCATGATCGGGAGCTAGCCCGTAAGCAGTCATTTAAAATTCGATTGATCCCTATTTGTAGTCAGGGAAAGAAAATGGACATTTCAGCTGTATTGTAATTATGAGGCTTCAAGGCAACTGTAAATAGATGTGCAAATCCAGATACTGGCAAATACCTTAGAGAAGAAATTATTACTATAGCATAACATATATCCAGGAAAGGTTGAGGATAAAACTGCATATAAAAAAAGATCAATCATCTTTTTGCTAATTTGCCTTGCTTGCCAGCCTACAAGGGTTATCACAATTATCAGAAGTCTGATGAATATTTAAGCAAGGGCCAACTGGCTTAGAGTGATCTCAGACGAAGTTGTCAAGCTTTGCAGAATAAGAAATTTTGCACTGGAGTAAGTATTTGTTTCCTGGGAGGTGCAGGTCAGAAATGTAGCCTGATAGATAACTGGTATCATGCAAAGGTTATATGAATATTATATCAGTATCTTACCCAAAGTCACCATTTTCAAACCCACAGGAAGCTAATACTTACTTGGCTCTCTGTGCTACCTGTACTGCACTATAGCCTGGCTGTTTCCACATGGAATATCAGCACAGAGTGCCTCCTGTTGGTCTGGGTTTTTTGGCACATGCAAATTGTAAAGCAAAACATGCCATTTCTCTAAATTTCCCATGGTGGGATAAATCTTGCCCTCACTTTGAAACCTGCAAACTGGTGCTGTTTTACCAAGAAAATATGGAATAGCTTCAAGAGTCTGCAGAAAGGTTTGCACTCATCTACTCCTCAGGTTCTTTGTCCTTTCTTTTTTAATCAGTGAGAAAAACTAAAAGATGGTTCCTGATATCATATACTAATTTTGACAAAAGCACAGGATTTTCCACTACCTGTAATTCATCACCTGAGAGGACATCTGGCTCAACAGACAGAGCCAAAGGAGCTGGGCTCTGTTCTACCCACACTGGGAGAATACCTTGTTGTTCACCTCCCTGTGTCTCTCACCCCACATCACCCAGCTTGTCTACATCTGCTATAGGCTCTCCAGACAAGGATCCTCCTCCACTACGTGTCTCACTTATAATGAAGCCCCAGTGGGATGAATAGACATTACTTTAATACAAATAAGGAATATGCTGCCAGGTACAAACATCCAGACAAAAACACAATACCATTTCCAATACTGGTTTTACAGCACACACTGTGGTAAACTACTGCAGGAAAGAATAACCTTATGTAACCTTCATGAATGCTGATCAAAAAATTTCTAATACATCAAACACATCATCAGTGAGATCACAGTATCCTGATGTTTTATAACACAGGGACTGAATTGGTGACAATACTTCATAAACACTGTATTGCACAAATTCTCATCAAGCTTTTATCAGTTATCACCGGTGGTTCTTTAGGTTTTATTTAAAGCTCATCTGAAAGCAGAGAATCATAAAATTACATTTTAAAATAATTAGAAGAGTTATGATTCTGATACTGGTTCCCAACCAAAGGAGGCCTTTGTCGTGCAGAAGTCAGTGTATTCCAGCTGACAGGAGAGCATCTCTGCACACTATTTATTAACCAAGAACCTGCTTACAAGAAAACATCTTTGCAGTTCATGGATACTTACTAGCAAGACATTTGACAAGATCTTATTTAACATCCCAGACCACCTTTTAACATCCCACCACTGTTGGCTTCTTCACATCTCTATTCCAACTTTACCTTTCTTCCATCTCTAAGCCACATNGGACACTGCACCAGACACCACATGCCCAACCTGGCCTCTGGAGACTCTTCTCCCCAGCACTTTCTGGAGTCACATTCTCTGTGTCAAGTGGAAATCACTTTGCAACCAGTTTTGCATACCTGTTTCCACATAATCACTCTCTGAATTCTCAACACTAAGAGTAACATGAATTAAATGTCCATCTTCAGTGTTCTGAAATTACTCTTAGAAGTACCTGTAAAACTAAAGCTTCTTACTTTACATGATCAATTATATTTTAAAGTTAACAAAGCAGCCTGCTATTACAATACAGTTTATCTTCTAACTAAGCCAGTTACTAATTTCTGGATATTTAAACAAATGAAGCACCTGTTACTATCTGTACATCCTGATAAAATAATTTCCTGTTACTTAACATGATTTACCAGAAATGAATCTAACTCACTACATCAACCAACAAGATGCAATCGTTTGATAGCTGCATTCATTCACACTCTCATTTTCATACTGGGCTGCTGATGCAAAATCTCTCTTTAACTTGCCTTTATCACAAATAATATGGATATATTTATCAATAGCATATTAAAATTTCTGCCCTCTGGGAAGAAAGCAATGCTTCAATTCAGAACCACACTAATTAAAAACAACTAACTTTTTTGAAAGTAAAAATATTTTTCTAAAACACTAATATTCCAAGATATTATACAAGAAAAATGCTTACAAACTAGATACTGTTGTTGCTTGCTTCTTATCAAATCCAAATGTATATTTAGAATGCCACTTAATTACTGGGAGGTATCTCATTTGATGCTAAGTACACCATAAGAACAAAGCATTATTTTGAACAATGAAATTTTCTCGTGATGGTGGCACAGCATTAAAACCACAGAAAGAAGACTGCTTCACCACCTTAATAAAGTGAAGCTAACCACAGAATTTTAGTCTAAAATTTTAGTTTGTTTTCTGTAGATCATTATTTGATATGATACATTTAGGTATTTAAGTAAGAAGTGCCACAAGCCATATGCCACAAGGAAGACAGCCATATGTCTATGTGAAGTATCAACATTACATCTTAAAATCTAGGTTTAGGAATTTCCAAAAACCAAGAATGCACTTATTTGTCAGGCAAAACCCAGGCAAACAGAAACAAGCTTTGTCTAAAGCAGAGATGTAGATAAAATATGGGTGTGAGCTGCAGCTGCTAAGGACTAAGAGAAATTTCCTTCCATATGATCAGGAAGTAAGAGGACGGCTGAAACTCTTAAGAATTCTAGTCTACATATAAATACCTTCAAAAATTAAAGGGAGAAGAGGGAGTGGGATCACATGAGAGAGAGAAAGGTCAAGGAGGTGTTTCTCTGCCTACAGGCAGAATTCTGGGATGTTTTTTGGCCTAGAAGGAAAACAGCCCAGTGACAGAGACACAGAGATGATTGTGAAGATAAAGAAGAAGAAAGAGCTTAAGGAAGTAGTCATGTATGTTTAAATACTGCCAATAGATGACTTGATGAGGGAATAGAAGCCAAGTTGTAAGTTTCTGTAGTCACAGAGCCAACTCAGCCCACCAAGAACTACATTTTGTCTACTTACAGTCCCTCTCTTAGTTCAGAAATACAATTTAAGAAACGAGAGGAGGCTCCCAGCACCACAAGAGCTATAAATATCAACAGCATTCATGGGTGAAGACAGGCAGCAGTGAACCCCAAACAGGAAACTGGCAACAGAGGGTGCTAAATGGCAGAAATGTTTGATGAAAGCAAGATCATAAAAACAATGATTTAAGCATTGATTTCTAGCCAATAGGCATCAATGGAAATCCCTCCTAATTCTGCTTGCAATGGATGGCTTAATTCCTGATAACAGGGTCATACACTGAGGAAAACTTGTCTTAATTGATGGTTCTGTAACATGTATCTATCAGTCTTGGACAGTGATTACACCCCCTGGAAAAACATCTTTTCTGCTGAGGAGTGCCTGAAATGCAGAACCATTACACATGTCCTAAGATGCCCACAACAGAAGTTGCAATTAAAAATTAAACTCATTAAAAATGCTGGCAGGAACCTCAAGAAGTCCAGGACAATGATCAAGAAGGATGGGTGGGTGCCTCAGTGAATTCCAGGGAGCCCTGCAAGCAGCTCGTGTGTGCAGCAGGTCCGTGCTGTCCTCCAGTCCTGCTCTTGCTGAAATCTTTCAAGGTCAGCACAGCTCCACTGCCTGGCAAGGAACTGCTGCAAGTGCTGAAGTGTACAAGGAGCGCTGCAAAACGGCAGAGAGGTTCCACCTGTGTAACAGCAGCTCCTACATCAAACACATCCCGTGAGACGTCCAAACATTCACGGCTCTGACAAATTGTATCCAATTTTCTCCAGTACAAAGCTGGATGCTGCTCCTTCACAAGTGTTCTCCCACAAGTCAGTAAAAGCTCCAGCTGCCCCTTGCCATGGCTGCATATCTATCTGAACTAGATCAAGATTTTACTTTACTGTGAGAGGTGTTTGTCTGTTGGGTTTTGGTGGGGGGAGTTTCTTTTTCTCTTACCCATACACTTTTAACAGTGGTTGAAAATTATTGCAGAGCATTAGGAAAAAAAATCACCCTAGGCAAAGACCAAGCTGGGAATGTTTCAGCCTCAAGATGACTGTTTCTCAAAATAATGAACATCTGAACACAGTTCTGGAATCTTAACTGGGGTACTTTGGACCAAGCATCTTTCCTACAACAGACATTTCTGTTTATTACATCTAATTTCATTATGTTTTACAAGTTTACTCAAATTTTCGATTTAAATGTGCCTTATTACTTTCAAGACCATGTGTTGAACCCTGATACAGAAAATGCCAGGTGCATCCTGCCTTTCATTTTTACTTTTCCCTGAAATAAAAAGCCTTAATTGTAATTGTCCCCGGTCTTGTACATTACACAGTTAAATGGGATTTTTAAAACAATTATCCTTATATCTACAATTTTATCCCCTTACTACTCAAGACCACATACTGTCTGAAAAGACGGATAGATATATGATATTCACAGGTTAAATTTTCTTGGAAGCATCCTTAACAGCTGACTCATAACTTATAAAAAATCAAAAGCACAAAGAATTTGAGATTTGATTTAAATTCTTGCAATTTTTTAACATACCGGGTTGCATTTTTTTGATTTTCCAAATACAATGTACTATTATTTAGCTATTAACTTAAACACATTTATTTCTGACACTGTCCAACCATTTCTTAAGCTACATATTTCTATCTAGAGTAACACAAGGTATAATAAATTCTTAAGGAAGATATCCCTCAAAGACCTCTACAGATCTACAACAATAGATTTTTTCGTCCTTCCAGTAACTTTGATTGCTCCTCAGAATGTGATACTCCTCAGAACCTGTTGTTTGAGCTCCAGTACAATTTATCTGGTTTTGGTATACTATTCCTCAAAGAACTTAACTCCAGTAGCACCAGTTCTAGGCTCTCCCATACCAAGCTGGAGATACACATATTTTAAACCTTTATATTTGCTAGGTCCTGTAACAGTGTGTGGCAGATTTGCCAAGCTAAATTTGAGCAAAGCCCATTTGAGCAAAGAGTTCCTGAGGCACAGACAATTGGGAAGCATAAACACTACCAGAGCTGGCAACTTACTGAAGTGTCAGTAACTCACCTGTAGTGGGATCAGAAAAAAACTCTGACAGAAATTCCCAAAGATCTGTTCTTTTATTATTATCATCAGTCTTAATTTTATTTTGAAGCAAGGCAACAATGGACAACCACGAATCTCCTCAAGCTGTCCTTCAAAGGACACACAGCATCAGTATGACTGGGAAGAACACAAGTCAAAAAGCTCAATGGCTTTACTCAGAGGCTGCCCAGTTCAGGAGCACCCAATGGAACATCCTCACTCCCAGGGCCCAGCAAGAAAGGTGGGATAAGGTATTTTTTAAGGTATTTTCCCAGGCCTTTTGTTCATCTAAGCAGGGGTTTACTATCCTCCGTAGATTTCTAGGATCTCCTCCTTTCCCCCTAAAGTAAGACACTGTGTGAGGACTCACACTGATGTTTTAATCAAGATCAGTGAACAGAAAACCCAGTGAGGTCAGTCATGTCTAGAGACACAGACTGAAGTAATGAGAACAGGAAACCTGTTGAGCTGTGGCTTTGGTTAGGAATGACTGGCAGAAACACTAGGACATGGGAGGAAACTCAACAAAGAGTTTGCTTTTTTGACATCATGCCCTGGAAAACCTGTGTAAAAATAGCAGTAACTCCCAAAGGCTCTGCTGCCCACTGTGACAGTGCTCAACACCGGACTAGAACGCGAACGAGCTGCTCTGCTTTTCATATGGTGAAGTATCCAATAAACCTTTCTGAAAATACTCTTTAAAGAATCTTCCATGTGTCTGAGAAATACAACAGCTATCTGGATGCTGAAAACTCTCTGTGGCCACTACAACTTTGTGTCAGTGCTAGGGGAGTCTGCTCAGAAATTTCATCTGCACCATCTTCTCAGTGCACCGGGAGTTTCAATAGCAGAGCATGGCCTTTTGTTACTTTTATTTCTGTTCATCTCTGGCACACACTTGAAATCTGAATTAATTAAGAATCAGTACACCAGAACTGCACCAAGAAGATGGAGGAAGTTCTTGGCTGGTCTACCAATGGAGCCAACTGAAGACTGAGGCACGCAGGAAAATCTCATCTTCATGGAAGTGAAGAGTGACAGTATTTCATACCATAAAATCTCAAGTCAGCCTAAAGCATTTTCCTCATTTTTCTCCCAATAAGTATTTCTATTTTTTGGTAAAATTTCTCTGGCTATATGCCATTAGCACAAAACTTCAGAATAGCAGAAATTTTAAGTGCATTTAAAATTGTAGTTAATCAGAAATTCTAGTAAGAGGCTTTATTAACTAGATTATTCCAAAAGAAAATGCCCAGATTTTGATACCAGTCCTCTAGCATTCTTATGGGAAATCTGCATCCTGAAACTGCCAGCCTCATTTGAGGAAATGAGGCAAATGTAGCAATCTCCTAAAAATCATTTGGCTGTAATAAGTAATTTTAATCAAATAGTTAGAGAGAATGGCATTGGAGTTAATGTCTGAAGTATCATAAACAGATGGGAAATGTGCAGTGTAGCGACTGGTTGTGCACTTTTAACGCAATCTCCTCTTCTGCAGTCTGGATTGTGGTTTGATCAAGTCTAAGTGACATGACAAAAACAAATTTAATTTATTCTGAAACTATATTCAACTAAAGAATACACAATACAGCAAGTATGCTACTCTGCTCCAAAGTGAGATTTGAGGCAGAGCAGAACACCGTGAACAAAAATAGCCACACGCCCACCACCTTCTTCCCCTTAAAAGTTGTGGGGGTAGTGCTGGGGGTTCACTTGTAAAATGGAAGTTCCACTGGGGATACAAAACAAGCTTGAATTTAAATAATCTACATCTTTTCTATTTTAGATTTAACTATAGCAAAACCGCTACTGCTCCTTTGTGCTACAGATCAAGGGGACAACACACCACAGTGTAGGGACAAAATATTTCAAGCCATTTCTGAGACACTGACAAGTAGTAAATTAGGGAATCTTGTAAGTACAATACAATAGTCATCCCCTTCTATTGATCACATATAATTTACATCTTACAAAGACGTGAATTCTTGCATTCTCACTCCACAAGGAAAATCTCAATGATTTATTCATTTCAAATAAAAAATAGAAGGTAGATGAGAAGAATTACTTCACAGGCTGTAGCTTTCTCAGGGCACTAGTGCTAGGCTCTTCTTTCGCACTGCCCGAAGGGCCTTTGTGTGCAAGTCCCTCTAATTAACAAGGTGAATCATGCAGCAGTTCCCTAATTAGTGAACATGACAAAGCCAATGGAAACAAGCAGACAGACCTGGCGTACAGATATGGTCAACAAAAGGCACAGCAACACACCATTAAAAAATGCCTATTTCGTGTAAATAAAATAGCAAGAGAACTAGCACTATACTTAATTTTCCTTTTCATGTTTTATGCTTATTCCTCATTTACTGCAGATATAAATAACGACACGATAAATCAAGGTTTCCAACTGCAAGTCACACCACCTCTCCAAAATCAAAGACTACTTATCCTATGTGAATAAGCATCTGCTTAAGGGGCATTATTTGTTTTCTCTCTTGTTTTTCTGCTTTAAAGAGCTGCAGTTACATTAAGCTTAGGACTTTAAGAATCCCTTAATTAATTCTATGTAAAATTATTTTCTCTTGAAATCCTTTTTCACCCATAGATGAAAGGAGAGCAGTAGTTGCACTATTATTGCAGTATAAAAAATGCCTACATTCCCAACGTTGTAATTTCTACCTTTTGTATAACAATAAATAAATAAATAATAAAAGTGAACAATCAAAGAATCAGATTTGCATTAGAAAGGAAACTAGATGATGTGAAATATACCTCCTTACCTTCCTCTCTCCAAGTGAAATATTTTAAATCTTTCACTCTTCCTTCTGCTTTTACTAAAAACACTCATCCCATCTCCAAAACAACACAAAGGCGTTAATTAATTTTCAACTTACTGCATATTGAACCTTTGATTTAGATTTTTACAATCCTTCAACATATTAGAAGTCTAAAATGTGTGTCACCACCAGCAGAATGTAATTCTTCACAGAAAAACTCCACTGTGTTCTTTGCTCTCTATTCCTTGGCATATTATCATAAGTAAGAAGAACTACAGATTATATCCTCATTACAGGCTCCTCTTTCTCACAGTCTTGGGGGAAAAAAGAATTCTGACTTTCCACTTTGAACTGGGTAAAACTTCCTTACGTTCTAAAATCCATTTTCAAAATACTAATGTCGAAAAACCACAAATTTTTCTGACCAGTCCAGTTTTAAAAATATGAGTATTAAAATACTGTCCCCTAAGAAATGCCCTTAAAGGTTGTTTTTTGGCTAGAAATTTGAAGGATATTTAATGATGTTCCATCACAGACCCGATCAGCCGTTCCAAAGCAGTTCCAAGTTCACAATAAACACAATCAGAGATCACAAGGAACCACTACTGTTTGCTGAGCTCATTTTCCCCTTGTCTGCGTGCACTTCCCAACTTGTCTCGGATCCCACCCGGCGCAGCCCTGCCTAGGACAGCTCCGAACCCAGGCTGGAAGTATCCTCTTTTAACATCAAGGCACAGTGGATAATCTGCTAACAAGTGAACTCTGATCTGCCATATGCAGGCAGGAAGGATTCAGCAAACAAGCTGTCACAAACGCTTACTGTTGCAGGGAGCAGCTCGGCAGAGCTCAGCCACGCCATCCCCTGCCACAGCGGCTGCAGCCTGGCGGAAAGCACTCCGGCCTCATTCTGGCATTCCTGCAGTCCTGCCTCACTGCTGCACTCTTGCACTCCTGCACTGCGGCCTCACTGCTGCACTCCGGCCTCATTCTGGCATTCCTGCACTCCTGCCTCACTGCTGCACTCCTGCACTCCTGCACTGCGGCCTCACTGCTGCACTCCGGCCTCATTCTGGCATTCCTGCACTCCTGCAGTCCGGCCTCACTGCTGCACTCCGACCTCATTCTGGCATTCCTGCACTCCTGCAGTCCGGCCTCACTGCTGCACTCCTGCACTCCTGCACTGCGGCCTCACTGCTGCACTCCGGCCTCATTCTGGCATTCCTGCACTCCTGCAGTCCGGCCTCACTGCTGCACTCCGACCTCATTCTGGCATTCCTGCACTCCTGCAGTCCGGCCTCACTGCTGCACTCCTGCACTCCTGCACTGCGGCCTCACTGCTGCACTCCGGCCTCATTCTGGCATTCCTGCACTCCTGCAGTCCGGCCTCACTGCTGCACTCCGNCCTCCTGCTCCCCGGCGCCCCTGCTGCACCCCTGCACTCCGGCCTCACTGCTGCACTCCTGCACTCCGGCCTCACTCCTGCACTCCCGCACTCCGACCTCACTCCTGCACTCTGACCTCACCTCACTCCTCCACTCCAATCCTCCACCTACACT